>JAANDG010000578.1:0-92619 GCA_036852015.1 Pelodera strongyloides | reverse complement strand
ACAAATACACAGATGAACTAGATACATGTCATAAATATACATCGTTAGAGGTATTGCGGGAAACAAAAATATGATTTGTTAGAGAAAGTGGAACTATAAGTTTCGCTATTCATTAAATGCATCTGCCTATGAAATAGGAAACTTATGATACAAAATAATAATGTTCATAATGTTTATTACTTTGTTCTATACCAAGTATGATAGCTATATCTTACAGAACTTTTCTATAGCCAATTGTCATCAATTGATTTGTGATCCGTCCCATCAAACAGAAAAAGACAAAAGGTTCCTTATCTAAGTATTGAAACGTTTATGATTTGAACTTCAGCTGATAATGACTGATTGACCTGATTGACTCCAATCCCCCATTCACAACTACAATGAAGGTTCGTAAGTAAGAAGGTCTTACATAAACTTAGGTCTGAAAGTATGTGTGTAACGAACTAATACATATATGACACGGAGTGAATGCAGAGTATATGAATAGGTCATTTCCCATAGACCTGACTATTTAAATCTGCACCATAACTGAACATTGATCATCAAAAATGGGGGATCATTTCTTATAATTCATTTCAGAACCGGTATCTACCTATAGCCACTCACGTTGAAACATTCCAATTTCATCTTTTTCATGATTTTGCCATCATAAAAGTCGGAAAAGTCACGTACCAAGGCTTATTATCGAATTATTTATGCATTTTTGTGATTTCTACCCGATGTGACAAGTGATGTGACAGCCCATAGAGACTGGTTTACCAGTTAATACTATTAAATCTTTTACGATTTAACAGCCTTTTCCTTTATTGTTCTCAATACAATACGTGTTCAACGGGGATGCCGAGTTCCGCAGGTTCCTTTCACAGGGTAGGAGTTTCAGATTACAAATTGAGCGGTATCTTATACTGAGGGTTATGATTTCAGCGCTTTCACGGGCCGGCTCTCATCTCAGATTGCATGTGTTAAATAGTTTAGAATTAAAATGTTTCTCGACATAGAATATACGAGAATAACACTCTATACTGCCATGTAATATCGGTAGTTGATTGAAGCAGTTACCGCCGTGTCATATGTCATATCACGATGCCACTTTTGAATAAAAACACGATGTCACCTTATTGTTAGAATAAAAACATTCAGATCTGTACGTTTGAGAATCTTAGGGAGTTTATGCCCCAAAATTGCATTGTTTTATGCACAGTGAAGTGTAATGCATAATAGGTTGGAAAGCATAATAAGAATATTTATTAGAAATAAAACAATCACATAGAATTCATCTCCTAATACCATTTTTGTAGGTACTTCGCGCATTCTGTAACACATCCACGAGCTCGATCCAAGTAAATTTTGTTGGCAGCTTCCCTTTCGCCACCTATAAATATTCATAATTATGCGAAGTCAGTTATACATTTTCTGTTCTCCATTCATTTCTCGAAAAGCTGAAAATCTCAAACATGGTAGACAAAAATTATGTAAGGGCATTGCAAGATAAATCACAATAATCTATGAAATACCTTGTAAATCTTTCAAAATCACATCAGCCATCGGGACAAAGAATGGCAAAAACGGGACCACGCGAAGGGGAAAGATCTTCTCATATGTCTCCGTTAGCTGAAAAATAATGCTCATGCTAGCGCGCTAGAATCGAAGCGTATTGCATATTTCGTAAACAAGAACAGTAATTCTTTTATCTTCGTTGCCGGCATCGGTATTAGCGGAATACCACATTATCAATGAAATTTTTGGAGTTTTTTTGGAGCTTACAAAGATCCATTTAGGGCGTGAAGTGCCAATCAATAGTATATTTTGTAGACAAGAATTACTGTTCTTGTTTACCAAATATGCAATACGCTTCGATTCTAGCGCGCTAGCATGAGCATTTTACAGTACCTTATAGCCAACTTAGGTTTAAGTGCAACTATGTGTAGTATTTTTTTACTCAAATTTACTAGTTTTACTATCAAACAATACATCTTAAAACTGAATATTTTTGTTTGTTAACCTTTTCTAATGTAAACGGCATCTCAATCTCTTCTCCACATTCTTCGACGAGAAAATCGAAATAGGTTTTGATGTAGAAATCACGACTGAAAACAATCTATATCATAAGGGCAACAAATGGAAGAACAAGTGACAGATGTGTACTTTCTTCTTTATGTTGTTGTTTCAGCACCGGTTCGTTCACTGGGTGCAAAACGAATAAAGCATTTTATAAAAAAATACATAAAACCTCCAGTAAGTTTAAGAATTCATAACATACTTGTCAAGGAGTTCTTCCAAAGAAACGCACGAATAGAGAACACGGACCAGGTCGAAGGCAGGGGAACCGAGGTGGGTTTCCTCAAATTAGAATCTTCACTGTTGAAACTGTGCCGGAGAACTGGGCACACTAGTAGTGGGCGCACACCCCTCGCCTGTGTCTCAAGTTTGAACGCCAGATGCGTTTCTGGCACGCCAGTAGCGCGCTATAGGTCCGCGGGTAAAACGACAAGGACAAGGGAGCGTGCAAGATACTCCGGAAGGACGCAGAGGGGGAATTATGCAGCCTAATCATAATGTTGGAAATACATCTCTGGAAATATGAGCTTCTGTTTGGTTTGGATACATTTTTTGGATAGACTAGTTCTAATTTCCATTTACAGGGTTGAAATAAGTATTCAGTTCGGTGCACTACACACACTCTAAACGGATGAAACTCCAATGTTGTCATGCGTATCTAATAAGATAGGAAAATTGTGCGCCGCGGAAATATGGCGCACATTTGGCACAAAGAGTATTATGAAACCTTTGGCTCTATATATTCAGAGTACAAATAAAATGTTTACTTTATTTCTCAATAAACACAAACCTGCCAATCAATAATGTATCTCATCTCGGTTCCCTTCACAGTTTTCTCCCATAAAATATTGGATATCCACAAATCTCCATGTACCAACATCTCCTGCCCGTCTGCAACAATTTTTACTCAATTTTAATTTTCGAGAGTAGTGAAACGAATCAAACCGCATTTTTTTCATATTCATTCGCATTCTAGTATATAAATAAACCCACCAGTAACTCGCTCCACTTCCGTTTTGTATGTTGTCAAACCATTGAAAATATCCTTTTTCGAACGGATGATTTTGATATGTTCGCTTAATTCTGGCACCATTTCAATTAGGGGATCCAGATTGCAAATGTGCTAAATAAAATAACACTTTAAATTTTATACAGCTATCACATAATATTTTTCTACTGTCTTACTGTTGAAAGTATAGAATTTGAAGCTAGGGTACCGTAATACATACAAATTGTTAGTAAGAAGCTCTCCACGATTCTTATATTCTTTGTATGTCAACCCCACTGTTATATAGTGGTTGTAAAAAAAGCATAAATGAATCAAACTTGGTTTTAAATTTAAAAACAAACTTTATAAAGCCTACAAAGATTGCTAGTTCTAGCTACTACTAAATATATAAACTAAAAAAATCTAAAAGAGATCAACTTCATCTAAAAAAATCTAAAATATACCAACTTCTTCACACAACATCGGTGTCAGCATTTCTTCAATGACTTCCGTGTTGAATATTTCTATTTGGTCCCTGTGCTTGAGTGCTGTAATATTATTGTTCTTTTACAAAAGACAAGTATAATTAAACTATAACTATAGTAGAGAATATTAAAGATATCAATATTATACTTTCTAAGAACCTACACATGGCTCCAAGTTTTGCCATCACTTTAAGAACGGGAACAATATTCTCTCGTTCAATCACGTCGTAGAAGTGAAAAGGTTCAACTTTGTCGGCCATTTCCAAAATGAGATATCCTGAGATGATTACATTCTGCTTTCAATGTTATCAAAAATTTACATGATAAAAAAATAGCAAAGCGTGTGCACGGAGGCTCACCCTAACAAATAAACAAATTCTCGGTTTACCAAGGGTATCAAAAGCAAACCTGCGCAAAGCGCAAAGCAAGCGCAAAACAAGGCCGTAGAAATATACCGCAGTGGATTACAAAAACTACATTTACCAATATCATCAATATCTTCTCCATATTTGGTTCCTCCGTAATAAATTGGCATTCGGAATGTAGTATTCGGCAGTTTCCATACATTATTTGCAGTTTCGTACAGGTTGAATTCGTTGTTGTGAAACTGCAATACTACGTCAATAAAAGAAAATAAGTGTTTACGATTTGTATATTGTAGCACGTAAAATACGTGTCCAAAGAAAGCGCGATAATGTACCGTAATCGCCAGGTTACTGTACTCGTCCCAGTCCTTGACATTCTCTGCGTGTCTCTCCATATGTTTGCCAATCTCCTCCCTCCCTGTCACCTTGAGGACCGCCCGTTTGGGAAAATTGTCAACCTTTTCATCAGAATTATCACTGTGCCAGTCAAAAGTGAGGAAGATTATCCTCGAGACGAAACCCTGAAGTTTAAATGATTATAATTACTGGAATTTCATTATATATATATAATTTTGTTATAATTAATCTTACATTCCAGCATAATGGCTTGTTTCTGCCATGAGTTTTATAAGCGCCATATGTGTTATGAAAATTTAGCCTTTTTTGTGTATGGGTAAATAGGGAAAAGCCAAAATTCACCGTGACAACTTTGGGGGTTTCAGCCAATTTATTCACTCCAAATCTAGCATTTGTATGCAATTTCTTCTGAAGACTTTTTTCGATTGCACTCCAAGGGATAACAGTGTCAAGAATGAGGAGATCGGCTGTCATTTTGGAATATCTTCAAAACGAACACAAATTATATGTATTATGAGTTATAAAGATTTATACTTATTCGGTAAAGAAACTAAATATGTGGAAATAATTGCATTTATTAGAAACCATAAAAAAACTCTTACTAATGCAAGTGAAATACTAAACTATGCAAAGAAAAAATTTTGTTATTTTGCTTACGGTATAATAAATAGGTACTTCTAGTGCAAAGGAAAAGAACAAAATAAGAATGGTACAAGAATGCAAGATGTACAACGTTGCTAATATACTACTATCAGTGCCCATTGTGCAATGTTGTGCAAGCTTGCGTTTATGTTTGATAGGTTAGGGAATACAGGGACGGAGAGGGGAAAAAGAAACGGGAAAATATAGATAGGGAATAGATACGAGCGATTATTTTCTCCCAAACTATTAGTGGAGAGTGTGTTTTCACCACAAATTCATAAAAAAAATTTTGGGTTTTTTGAAGCATTCATGGAGCGAATTAGCCTCGGGCTCAGGAATAAGCAAAATGCCCTTGCAAAGAAATTTAAAGGGACAGGCCCATCAAAGTAAACCTATGTTTACGAGATGTTCATACTGTTTACAAAGCATTTTTATTACAATATATACAAACCAAATTTCACCTTCATTCACCCTGGGACACTTTTCTCCGATGCGCTCAACTCATATGTATACCGTAAAGCTGCAGATTTCAAAGCCATATACGCAAATTTTGATCGCAGTCTAATTTTACGATAAATTTGCATAGGCAGCTTGGAAATTTCCGTTTTACGGTATACATATGCGTTGAGCGCATCGGAAAAAAGTTTCCCAGGGTGAATGAAGGTGAAATTTGGTTTGTATATATTGTAATAAAATTGCTTTATAATCATTATGAACGTATCGTAAATATAGGTTTACTTTGCTGGGCCTGTCCCTTTAAGCAAGCTGCACTTGAAAACATAAATGGCGGTACTAAAAACTCAAATCTTGAAACATTAACTGTAGATTCATTATATTTCGCTTCAACCTTTGTAATATGCAAATTCATTTTATTACTCGCGTCTAGAATGGTAGGTTGCAAGTGATAATATTTACATTAGTATAATGTAACATTAGTTTAAAACCTAAAGATAATACACAAATAAATAGAGGATAAATATAATAATTAGCCTTTTGCAGACTTTCGATCTTCCAAACAATATCTCTCGCCTTTTGGAACAACTAATTCCACCGAATTCTAGCGATCTAACGACTCGAGTTACCGTACAGATTAAGCATAGAAGGTACGTTATTCTAATCTTTTTGCATTTTCAACATGATACTTTAGAGGGAAGAATGCCCGGCCTGCCGCGAACACGCAAAAATTACTCGCGCTCCCGTGGCGATGTGCTCGCGCACAAACGGCTCACCAATTTTTGTGTCGCTTGTGCTGAACTATTTGCATGCAGAGTCACATTCTCAGAGCAGTGTCTTTGAGGAAAATGTACTGATTAAATTTGATTATTAAGTTTTGAATAAGTGAATATTCCAGAAGGAGGTCGAGAAGAGCGATGGAATCCATTATAAATCCGCCAATAGATTATTCTCACAACGAAACCTCGCGCGAACAGAAAAGAAACGAGAAAAGGGCTGAGGCTGAACTACCAGATGTTTGTTAATCTCAAGCTTAGTATTCTTGACAAAAATTAGTAATATATTGAATAGACTATTGCCTTCCAGGTTGTCTCGTTGTTACAGACACCCCCCTTTAGGTTCTTTTGGACACGTTTGCAGCCATTGGTTTATGAAGTTTCCGTTCCTACGTCTCGCAAAATAAACCGTGAACAAAAGTATCGACAATGACCTATCGACCTATAAATTTCCTACATTTAATTAGTGAAGTGCTTGCAGGTGGATTCACTCACAAAACTAGAAAAAGTCGATGCCGAGGTTGATTCAAGTGTAAGTTTTCATCTACGTTTATGGTCTTGTCAAAGGCCCCTTTTGTTTTCCTAGACCTAGAAGATCTTTGCTCATTTTGATCTTGCATGCCATAGCCCATGCCATAGCCATAGAGTTGTCGCGACATCAATAAATTAAATAATAACAAGTGTAATTATAGACCTTTCCCTTCATATTCCAGGCGCTCAGCAGTGGTAGCTGGCTCTCGGCACGAACCTCGGAACTCTTCCCGGTGGCTCAACTCATCAAGAACTAAAACATGAATATTTAATTTTCGGCTTCACCAATTTAATAAATGCATCTTTTATTTGTCTCGCATTTGTGCAACTTTTTCGTGTTGTTTGTGTTAAAACAGAATTTCTCATCAGTTAGTGCGAAGTAACTCTGTTAATAATGTAACCCTATCACAGGTAGTAGTAGTAGAAAAAATATTTATATATAAGGCCGTCAGAAAGATGGAAAGTATTGAAAAACCGCATAGATAAACACTGTATGGCAATCTTCGTTGTCGTTCTAATGTTCTTCGATCCCTAGCTGTGTCATATCAGTTTGTTCCCTAAATATGCTACCATCTCGCTACATGCTATCCAAGTGCACCATGTGGTGTGGATCGCGTGTTCTACCTTCATAAATCCTGTGCATATTAATTATTTACTCGTTAACCGGGAGGATTTTTATGGATAGATATACGCACAACAACTCGGAAGGGAACACATTTTACGCGTTTACGAAATGGTAAGCCACATTTTATCAATAATAATAATTGGGTTCTTTTATTGAACTATGTATTGTTTTTCTACTATACAAAACTAGGTGTTTCGAATGGGCTTTCCCTTTAGCTCGCCGATATCGCAATGGTTATAGTTTAGGACAATTTATCTTGTAGTTCGTATTTTGTGTTTTGTTGTTTGTAGTTCGGTTTCATCCACGAGTCGATCAGACAGCTGATCATTCGAAAGTATGGTGAGGATCTGTGGATGCAAATATTGTAAGTCGTATTACTTTATTTCAAACAATAAACATGCTTACGATAAATATTTATTGTAAACTTCTAAAGCCGCGTTCGAGTTGGGAAAAAATTGTGGAATTCCGGAAAAGGACCGTTCGAGATGGGGCACCGGAAACGTAAATGTTTTCCGCTATTTAGCCCCAACCGTCGGGGTCAACTTCGAACGTGCGTCATTTTTGGCTCCTGCAGTTGTTAAAAATATAATCCCAAAACATTTCCACTACGGTAGATTTTGATTTTCCTGCATGTTTTTCCGTCCATCTCGAACGGTGGAATTCCGGAATTCCACCAACTTTTCCCCAACTCGAACGCGGCTTATATGTTCAGGTCTCGGACAGGTTTTGAAAGCGGAAAGGAGAATGTCGTCAACCATTACTATAGCGATTCCGACACGTATCTCCTGGTGGACAGTGTGAGCGCCCTGACCAGTAAGTTTCCTACAGAAGTACAGACTACGCACAGTGAAGTGCAATTACTACACCATGGATGGTTCAAGGAATTATACGAATTACATAAGTATATACGAAACCGTAAGATCTGGTACATTGAACGATATGCATAAGCGATTGAATATAATTCCAGAGCTTTCCCGGGAACAAGTCTGGGAAATGTACGGTGCTTTTCTGATCGTCTACACAATGGAATTGGGATGGGACGAACTTGTCAGAAGTATGAGCCCCAATCTAAAGGTAACGTGCCAAGTAAACGTAATTTTTTTAGAGGTAACCGTTGTACTGTAGAATTCTGAGGCGCGTAAACATAGATATTATCACCCATACCTAAATAGAGTTCCCTTACTGTCTCGCCTCTCCGCTGATATCACCACTATCTAGGGTTTCCTCGATTGTCTCGACTCTCTGCACTACTTCATTGATCACGTCGTCTATAAGGCGAACCTGCGAGGACCTTCATTCAGGTATTCTCTTTGTAAGTGAGGAATTTATCGATGTTCCCATTGTTTTACTGATTTTAAATTGTCGGTCACGATTATAACACACTTTTAGATGTGAGCAGAACACAGATGGAACAATTACGCTCCATTACTTTACCGGAAGACCTGGACTCTATCCAATTGTCAGAGGTAAAGTGATAAAACCGCCTACTGCTGGTTTTGTAGTTTGCAGATGTAGTTTTACCAATGCGAACTACCACTAGTGAACCCTAAGATTCGCAAACTACGTGTACTCACTGACAAGGGACGTGGTACGGTACATGATGGTACATGGTTATACTCATCTTTCAATTCTAGGTGTTCTGAAAGAGGTGGCGCGGAGTGTGTTCAATATTGAAATTTCCCTAACAATTACTGGAAGAACTCAGAGATCTGTGCAGATTACACAAGGCGGAGAAAGAATTGAAGAACATGTCATATTTTTAATCAAGGTGGGAATTTGCGTTTTTTCCCGTCAAACATAAACTCCGTTCACTTGGGATCTAGCCAACCATGAACTGTGACAATCCAATAACACTGATGTACGGTGCTACCTATTCGTATTATGGGGTATACCGTATAAGATCTATTTTCCGTATCTTTTTCAACCAATCGGGGATCTTTTGTTCTCTCAAAAATAAGCAAATAAATCCAGGTAATCTCCAATATTCGTGGTGAAGCAGTGGCGAATGATGTGATGATCGGACCACAGCAAAATCCGGTAGAAGGTACTTTTTCTTTTATTTTTCAAAAATTTTATAGCTATTTTAATAAACACTACTCCCAAGAACTACCATGAAATTACTGGTATTGCCGGAAACTAGCAATTATGAACTGCCATAAACCAACAACGAACAATTACTATAAGCTTTCCTTATACGTAACTCACAGTCACAATAACAGACGCGGGCCAATGTAGATGGTACTAGCGGTAGAAAGGAAAGCATCCGTGTGGGTGCAACCACATATTCAATCATTCAGGTGAATCGGAGCCCCTTCAAATGTCTCCCCTCGACTTCGGTTCAATCCTTCCCTATCACGTCATTTTCGATGAGGATTGCAAGTTGGTGCAATGCGGACGAGAACTTTAGTCAGTTTATACTTTGAAGATATAAATAATAAATTCTCTCTTAGCGTCACTAACAGTTTAATCAATTAGGAGAAACTATTCACGCTGGTCTTCTTACTTCACATTGTTGTCTCGATAAAATTGATGTGCGCGTGGCGTAAAATTAGGTTAATTGGTTAGCTAATTATTATGAATTTGGCGAATTCGTTTCTTTAGTAATCACGTACCCAAGGATCTGCTCCAGCCAGGCACCCCAATTGTGCGAATATTCGAGATAAATCGTCCTCAGATATCATTCGACTTTGACAATGTCTGCAATTTCATCAACGCCGTCTTTGTATTTCAGGTATCCCTCTTTTATTTGAATTCAAAGAATCTTACTGAACATGGATACATTTTCTGCATCATTTTAACTTTATATTTTAGGTTCGAACTGCTCCAACCGACGTGCACAGAGCAAGAGAAATTGAGTGAGCTTAGTGATTATACGAATCCATTTGTAGGAGGCCTAAAATATCGATGTCGTTGTTAAAGTAGTTTATCATTTACTAATATAATTTATTCCAGTGGTCATGACTCATCTGCTCATCTGAAATTAAAAGGACAAATGATGAAATTAACTTCTGGAAATCACATCATCTATCTCTGTTCACCTTATGTAACGAGCATCGGAGAACTGATGGGTTTCGGAATGAGGTAGAGGGGATATTGATTAACATATTGATTAGATAAATTTACTCGGTATGATGATAGCTTCGTATGCTTTCCTTGTAATTTAGACTTACTGCGATGCCATTGCATGATGCCACGCGGGATCTGATTCTTCTCAACCAGCAACGTCTCAGTGATGTGGAAGTCAAGTTGGTTATTGACAATTAGGATGTCGTTGTGTCTGACTACTGTAGATAGTGTGGTTGTCTTTCGGGGGAATGAATACGGTGGAATACATATTTCAAATAGGATGTTTCTTGAACGAATGTCACTACAACGATGTCGTTTCTAAAAATACAAGAAAATAGCAGAACGCTCGAGGAGAAGAGCAGAGTATGTCAATGAAAATAAACAGCATTTTCACCAAGGTACTTACGTAGAAATAAATCACAAACAAATAAGTCAGAAAACAGAAATTGATTATGATAATAAAAAAAACTATACAATTCAGTTTACAATTGGAAGCGAACAATGAACAGCTGGAGGCCATGTCCAAGGATCTGGAGGTAGAACATGCAAGGACTGAACTGATACTGAAGGACATGCTGCCGGCACAAATTGCAGAGCAATTACTCAATGGGGAACATATTGAATCTTGTCAGTGAACCATTCATCCTTACCTTGCCTAATTATCCTCATAAGTAAAGATGTTTCAATATGGAATATGGCTAATGTACTGTACATCCATATCCTGTACCGTAAGGCAAGAAAAAGATATGACATTGATATGCTTTAGGCGAGTATGAAGAGGCGACAGTCATGTTCAGCGATATTCCCAATTTCATGCAAATTCTACCGAAGGCGCAGCCGAAAGCTGTTGTACAACTTCTCAATGAACTATTCACCAAATTCGACCGGCTCATTAGTTTCCATCAGGTGGGAATGTGCAAGGCGAAAGAGAGAGATAGAGATAGAGAGAGATGGAGATAGAGAGGAGAGAGAGAGAGGGAGGGGAGAGAGAGAGTAAGGGAGAATAACAAGGAAGAAGACAGCTTCCATAATGTATGCAAAGTTCAGGTGTGCAAAGTTGAAACAGCAGGTGACAGTTATATGACAGTCTGTGGCATCCCCCAATACTTTCCACAACACGCGGAATGTACGTGTCATGCAGCACTGGGTGAGAATTTATACTTAGCCCGTAGTACAATCCACAATATAATCATTGAAAGGTTTTATTTAAATTAACAATTGAATCGATATGTTATAGGCATGTTATGGGAGGCTCGTTCTGTCGAGGACCCTGTCAATAATTGTCCCTTGCAATTGCGGATCGGAATTCATTCTGGGCCGTTAGTGGCTGGAATTGTTGGTAACAAAACACCAAGGTACGAAGACGCTTAATTTTTACCTAATGGTTTGTCTCTTCTATGTCCGTTTTCTTCATTTCTTTAGTTTCTCTCTTCATATACTCTCTACTAGGAGATATTAGGCTCTACTTCTCTGCACGTCTCCTGAGATACTGTATCTTCTCTATGCTTCTCCCCTTTCAGATACTGTCTCTTCTCTCTACTTCTCTATGCTTCCCCTTTTCAGATACTGTCTCTTCTCTCTACTTCTCTATGCTCCCCCCTTTCAGATACTGTCTCTTCTCTCTACTTCTCTATGCTTCCCCCTTTCAGATACTGTCTCTTCGGCGACACGGTGACAACAGCATCAAAGATGGAAACTCATGGAGTGGCGAACAAGATTCAGTGCAGTGAGAAGACATACAAGTCGGTTGTTTCTTTAGCTAGCTCTTTCACACAGAACAGACTTTTAGTTGTACATTAGTAAACAGTGTGTCGGTCTGCAACAGACGCTTTATCCCACAACAAAAATGACTCTAATGAGAAGGCTTGATGTCCGCGATAAGAAGATCGATAAGGCATAGTCCTTGCGTCGCTCCGAGACATAAGCCTAATTAACATAAGCCCACAGTTTCACTCTAACGTCCTGAATTCAGATGTGCAATGGAGACTGGTCGATTTGAATTCGAGCAGCGTCACCGTATAAATGTCAGCGGCAAAGGGGAAATGATCACTTATTTCTTGATAAAAAGTGATAAAAAATCGATATGGGAGATCGTGCAGAGGAGCAGAGGTAATTAGTAGATAACATAAACTTTTATAATGTAGACCCATCATGTGCTCGAAACGCAGAAGGGCACATCAATGTGCATAAAAGGCACATATAAATGAAATGCAGTGGTCCAGCATGCGCTTGACAAACCACGCATCATACCGCTTTAATTTTTATCATTTCAGACGTAAATCTGAATAGTATCGATGGTTATGGGGAACTGAATTCTGGTGCTGACTGCGTGGACATCAAAAAGGAGTCCGAACTGATTCCCTGTTCACAAAACAGTAAAAGTTGTGTGATTGCTTGATTAATTACTTGGTGTAAATATACATCATTTGTATTATCTTCATAGTGTGCTCCATCTTAAATAAAATAACATTCATTATAAACTGCAACCATTCTTATCTCGTCATCTTGTACTTCACGTTCAACATTCTACTACATACATAGCAACATAGTCTTATGTTTCATATGCTATTCATCAAGCTGCACTACTTATTCAATATTTAGCTCTCAATTTGGCATTCGTTGGTTTATTCTATACGATTTATCCACTGCAGTGATAACTAAAAAAAAACACATTCTTTTTGCACATATTTCTCTATAAAACACACATCTATGCACCGTACAATAAATTCGCTCTTTTGAAAACCGCCTGTTTGTTTCCCAGTGCACTCATACGAAATACAGAATCTTTTTATGATAAATGCAAATAAATAAATAAATGAAAAAAAAAACGGAAGTTATAGCACCAGGATCAGAATGGAGACTCATATGTGAACAATTGATGAAACGAAACAATTCAACTTTAAATAAATAAACATGCCCATTCAAAATCAAACAAAGAAATGAATAAAAAGTAAAATTACTAGTGGAACTATTATATTATGGTAATTATTTGTTAAATTACATAAATGTGAATCGCATGTGCATAAAGAGGGACTTTTTACAAGGCAAGATCCATTCCCCCTTTTTCCACTTCGGAAAATAGAACGTTCGCATCCACGCATCACAAAACTCAGTTCTGAAAGAAAAGAAAATGCATAGAAAGAAATATCTGTTCAGACTTGCCGGACGACGACGGGTGTCATGTCGCTGGTTGAAAGTTGCTCGCGAGAATTTGGCAAATATACGTATGCCATTTAAAGATACGTATGTCATTTGGCAAAGATGCGCATGCCAGGTTCTCACTATATGCACGCGAAGGCCGACGGCGCACATGGATACGTTTGCGGCGGATTTTGTGGCAAAGAATATTCTCTTGGGCTTTACAAAATGCATCTTTCATCTTTCAGCTTCACAAAATACCGAAGCTACACAGCTGCGCTTTGCGGTGATTTGTGAATCCTCATATACATAATTTACTTCTCAAGAGGCAGACACATTACTAATAATTTATTACGCACAAAGACAATTTCTGATATCCACATAAAGAGGCAAGGTTCCTTGTAAACAACCTTTCCTAGTAAAAGAAGATGCCGATCCAATAGCAAAGAAAAAAACGAGACTTTCTCTTGTTCTATGTTTTTGAATTTTTTTTAAATATACATATCTAATCTCACTTACTATCTTCAAATGCTTGTATCCTTATGCATCTGTCGGCATCATCGCACTCGATTGTCTGTACAATTCTGAATTCGATATCCTGTGGAAGGGCACATAGGGCGTGGGTCGGAGGCACGTTGTAACTGCAAAGTTAGCACCTGGTTATCATACTTTCTGAAAGAGAGCACAACAAACACAAAGTATCACTTCATTCTGTATTTTAAATGTAGAATCTTTTTTCTTTTCCGACCGATAAAAATAGTGCTAAAAGGGCACTATAAAAATCCGCAGAAACGGATCAGATTCATGCTTCTCGGGGCCCAATCTGCTAGAGAAGACGTAATCAGAAAAAAAAACCTACTTTTCATATACAATATTCTTCATAGCCTCCTTTGCTTCTTCTTCCACATTAGAACTCAACATTGATGTACAGTAGTAACAGGAGAGGGCAGAGATCGAGAGTATTTGGACAGAGAGGTAGAGTAGATAGGCAGGCAGGAAACCCATACTGTGATAAATATATATTGTAACTGGAACTCCTGTATGGGCTACCACAAACATCAATTGTGTTCGTTCCTGAATATCACGCCATGTTGTTCTGGGCAAAGAAATAAAGTGTCTGTATGAGTTTGTGACGAGCTAGTTATGGAAACTTCTAATCTAATAGTTTAGAGAGACAGGCTCACAATGAAATCAACCTGCTATCTACTGCAAAAAAAAATATTAAACGATATCCAATCATGGAATCCGCATTTTGTGAAACGCAAAAATTAGGGGATTTATTTGCGAAAATACCCGGCAAATGCTTATCGTAGACAAGGCGCAAAATATTAGCTTTTCACCCTTTCACTTCAACTTCACTTATGATTGAACGAAACCCAGCACTATTCCTGTAAATTTGCAAACTTTGTTTTGTGCCACAAACATTCGCCAATATTTGATGTTAGAAATGCATTTTCTCGCTTATTTTTATTGACGTGGTCTTACTTTGACAAAACTTGCGCGATACATTTTTGTATATATGTAATAAATGTGATGCCATGTTATGAATCTCCGCGTAACAGTAAAAAAACTAAATATATTAGCCAATGGAGTACCTTTTATTCTTCCGCGCTTCGGAATACTATTGGAATGATTGTATCCTCATAATAACATTAATATATTGATATAGTAAGTAAGCAACCTAAAAATAAAACTGTCAGGCATATCATTCTTTCGTAGCAACATTTCAATAACACATACAAACGCAATCACATAATAAATAATGTGAAAAACACAAATGAGAAATACAGGCAAGATATAATTACTGAAAGAAAATAAGTGGCTCATGGTCAGCGTACGTACACATGTTGTTTTTCAAGTTACAAATACAAAAGTGAGTTTTTACTATATTTTTATTTGATGTGGTAGTAGGTATAAAAATGGTAGTAGGTATAAAAGGGAATATGAAGGAGTTTCTCAAGGAATTGGTCCCAATCTCAGACTTCATTTGGCCCTTGAGGGTCTTTATAATTGGTAGGTACCAGTTGGCCGGTCCCATGCCGCATATGGGCACTTGATTGCTTATGCTGTAATTAGCATATACTAATTACCAATGCTTTGCGGTTATATTGGTTAATCGTATAGGCGAGGCAAGTCAAAGGTATGATTATACAAACACAATTAAAGTTGAAAAATAAAGATTTGGTTTTAATTTCGCTTAGAATGCAAATATTTGTACGAAAAAACGAACACTAATATAGAGTAACATTGATAGCAACAAAAACCCTGCCTTTCAAATACAAAAAAAAGTTACAGAAATAACTGGAAACATAATTTTGACGAACCCCGACGGTTCTACTATTTATAAACATTTCTTATGTTCATATGTTGTTCTACAAAATAAACTCATAGTGAAAATGAAAAGAAGAGCAGACTTATAAGCACACTTTAATCTAAGTATAAATTAAATATTTTGGATATATGCTAAAAATTGTGGTGCTATAAAGTCTAATATTGTCTAAAGGTGGGCCAGGGGGCTGTCTCTTGGGCCTTGGGTCCCTAAATTGACCCTCCCCTTTAGTGACCACTGGGGTCTGACCACCCCAATTCAACACAGAGAGTGGCCATTCGTTCCTTAGTAACACAACGGAAAAAGATTGCGCAACCAGCTGCTGTTCTTACTACAAATATTCAGAGAGACTTACCTTTCTGCGGTCAAAAGAGCGAACATTTACAGGAATGTATCTCACAGAAAACGTGATTAAGTTTAATAAGTTCTGCGAGATTCACTTTGTCATTACTTTTTACTAACACATAATTAATAAAGACTGTACACCAATAGCTAGCGCAACACAGATGCACCGAACAGCCGTATGGCAAATGCACGCCGCTTTGCCACTGCTTACACACCGTTTCTCAATTGTACAAATAAGCGTCATTGATATATATACCGTAGTCTTGGAAAATATATATTTTTTTCATTCAAAAATATTCATGTGGTGATCGCCTGCCGAAAATATGTGCACGCAAAATGCAGAATATTTATTTAAATACTAAAACTAAAATCACATTTCCGGATTAAAGAATTAAATTTGAAAATTCGGTATTGTTTCCATGAGAACGATTTCCGGATGACAGATAATTCATACTTTATCATCTCATCTATTTTTGTTAGCGCTTAAAGGCTTAAATATATTTTCCCTTATAGAGGTAACATTTTGTCGTCAAACATGATTTATTGAAGTGTACTATATTGAAATTTGCACGAAAAAGTTGTGCGTGTGAAGACCTCGGTTGCCATGTGCCTCTTGCATAAATTAGCAACAAGATGGGACAGAGTTGAAACTTTTGGGGCAATTAAATATTACACAGTTTAGATTGCATAAGGGGGCACTTATAAGATATCGGACCCACACGACAAAAAAAATTAAACTAAATTTAGTACCTCAGACAGGGTTCCATGAATATTTCGGTAAAAATGCAGATATAGGCATATGGCATGCATTCTGAAAAGTAGCTAGAATACAGATATATTTCTGTCGTTCTAGTACAAATCGTTTTTTTTCCTTCAACCAAAAATATCGTGTCGAAAGAGAAGATGTCGTACTGTATGTAGATGTAAACTTGTAAACGGATGATTCAAAAAAGTAAATAAATAAATAAAATTTATCTGTATTCATATTTTCAAGAAACACGAAAAGATGCGGGTCACTGCATTAAATAAGAAAAAATCTTTGAAACGAAAAAGTTTAACCCGCTGTGGAATGCCAACTGAAATTAATAAAAATATCTTCACGATGGAAATAAATATATTGTTCAGATAATTGAACATACTCACAAGAAATATGATAAACTTTTGATAAATAAAGTAATAAAAAAATAGCACACACGAGACGAGCCTCTTCACTTTAACTAGCAATTTTGCAAATACTATATTGTTGAAAACGAATTATGAGCATCGAGTCACAATGTAAATTTTAAATAATAAAGTATAACATTAAAGCGAAATACTGGCTGGTTTTTGAAACGCATTGCTTACACCTGTTTTCTTATGCAGCATATGCAAATGAGCAAAAATTAGAATAAAAACTAGTCCCACGTTGCATAAATGCATAGGAATGCAAGTACTTGAGATGCGTTTCAAAAATCGGCCGTTATTTCGCTTCAAAAATAAAAGTAACACATTTAGATCATTTTCTTCTTTTGTCTACAGCACTCCAACTTTCCACAAGGTGTAAAACCTTTAGAGCATTTACATGTTGTACGCTTCTTTCTGCATGGTCGCACCTAGAGATTCAGATTATTTTAGATTTCTTACAATTATAAACAACATGAGATTACTACGAAACAAGGAACCTACTACGGTCACTCATTAGTTTGTATGCTATCGTCCAATAAAATAACATGCATTATAAATAAAATATTATTAATATCAAATGTAGCATAAATTAAGAATGCTCACCTCAACTGGGCACTTCGCTTTGCATGTTTTCCCACATAGAGCAGTGCACTGAGAGTGCGTTCCCGTCTGTGCCATGCATTGACTAATGCAGTCAGAACCGCACTCTTTTACACATGTGATATTTTCAGAAATGGGCTCTTCCAAGACGATTTCCACCTAAAATGGGTAAAAAATTATATATAATATCACTTCATGGGTGACGGGGGCATGGTAACACAAAAATTTAGTTCTCGCTACAAATCTAACATGTGCAAATAAAACCTACGTTTTTACTGAAGTTGATTGAGAGAATTGACAAAAGAGGTAGACATTCAGAATTGACAAAAGAGAACATAAGCTTAATTTTTTTTCGTGTACCTGAATATTTGCAACTTGACAGGATGGACATTTCTCGTTGTCAATGCACTGTGCTGTGCATTGTGGGGAGCATGCCTGCTGGCATTTGTCAGTGGATTGATTAACGGAGTTGCATGACTGAGTACACGCTTGTTCACATGCGAGAAGACAACGTTGGTCTGGCTGGAAATAATTTTTACTCATTGTCTAACTTTTTAATTCAAGGGAATGCGTACCATCTTTGTAGTTAAGAAAATAGAAAAAGAAGTAAAATGTTCACAAGTTTACCTAGATGGAACGATTGAACTGACCTGAGGTATAACAATATGGAACTGATAATTCTGTGTGCAATTGTTGGAACAGGCCGGTTGACAGGCAGAAGCACATGACCCGCCCGTCTGAATGGCGCTCAGTGGCAAGGTTACCTAAACGATATATAAAATCAACATATGAAACTTTTGGTAACCTAACATAACGTATTTTGTGTATGCTTTTACTAGTTTTATAGAACGAACAATGCGTTTTGTGTTTACTACTTTTGTATCGGAGCATTGTTTGTGCGGCATCGTTCAGGCACACTTTGATCACTCACTACCGTCGGTTTACAATTTTTGTACCCTGTAGCTTAATACCCTTGTTTGGCGGCGTTCTACACAGCTTCGTTCAAAACAAGTCCAGTAGAAAAGCTAGTGTATAATGGAAAATGATTTCATTCTTACTTGAGGTGAAGGATTTGCAGACGTACATTTTTCATCACACAAGGGTTGGCACACCGGGGCACAAATGTTATTAATCGGAGCTCGGATCTAAATAAAAACAGTGGATTCAAGTTTATTGCAAACTATTCTAACAAAGTAAACTCTTGAAGATGAGTTGGTATTAAAACAAGGCTCACTGTATTCTGTTGAGTGCAGGAAAGTTCACATCCAGGCATACATTCTGGGTCACAAGTCTTGATCTCGGCTCCCTTCATTATACCCACCTGCAATTGGAGAACTTTTTTTGAATTTCTATTTTGTGGTTTTCCTTCTTTATCTAACTTTGTTGAAAAGGCAGGTGTGCCCCAACTGACTTTAGTTTATATGTAAGTTTATGTTGTTCATAGTTTAGCTTGTGAGTTTTTTATTTGATACATTTCGAATATTTTATTTATTTCTGAAAACCCCACCTGATATTGCTGTTGTTGTTTAATACAGTCTGGCAGACATACAGGTTGACATACAGGTTCGCAGAGCAGAGACGGAGAGGACGCAGGAGTCTCTTCGACTGCAAGAGTGAAGACATTCTTCACACATTCCGGAGTACATACCGGCATGCAGGCTGGAGCGCAGCCCACGGACGACATGGTAGAAGGCTTGATTAGAGAAGAGACTGGCGCTGGTTGCGCAGGAAGAGTTGACACCACAGAACCTGTCTTTGAATTGACAGTGGGCACCGTGAGACTGAAGGACACTGTCTGTGATACACACGCAGGGAGGCACGAAGGCTGGCAGGCCTGTGGGCAGTATTGGCTTGTAGTCTGTTGGGCAGGTACATTTGTCGATGACAGTGTCAAGTTCAACTTTATTGTCTGTATACACGTGTCAGTGCAGGTGGGCATGCACTGTGGGTGACATGAGGGCGTGGAAATTGGCATCAACGTTGCGTACACTGACGAGGGCGTTCTCATCGTTGTCGTGTACGTCGCTGTACATGACGGTGCACAGGCAGGCATACAATTTGGCTGACAGACACTGGGGGCCGATGCTATAATTGGTGGCATTGAAGGTTGGATATAGGTTGGTCGTACAATATTTGTAGCTGCTGGTTGTGTTGGTTGGATAGGCAGAGCTGGTGGCAGTAGTCCCGGCACATTTATTGACATAGTACATGAAGGTTGACATGCCGGCTGACATTGTGGGTGACATGTGTTAGCTATTTTTTGTTGTGTCGAGTAACTTGCGGATGAAATACAAGAAGGATCACAGAGTGGCTGGCACACCGATGGACAGTTCGAGGGCGCATTCGGTACGGGCGGCATCTTAGGCCCGACAACAATGCTCACCGTGTACATGGCAACACACTTTGAGTCGCACGAAGGCATGCACGCTTCGATGCACGTGTGCTGAACGTGTGTTGTTGTTGTTGCGGGAGCACGTGTTGTTGTGGCAAAAGTTGCCACAAACGGTTTTGCTGTCGGAGGGGCGGGGACAGGAATCTTGAGCTCAAAAGTCATTTTCTGAGTGCAAGATTGGTCACATTGTGGCATACATTCAGGGGTACAACTTGGTGCACCGGTTGACACCCTGGCTGCTGAGGGGATTGTCAAGTTAAACTGAACCGTGGATTCAGTCCTACTTGTCTGTTTGGCCGACTGTTCGATCTGAATGTGCAGTGTTTTACACTGAGGAGTGCAATCTGGCTGACAGAGATCTGGACAATTGCCGGAAAGAGTTTGTGACGGTGTCTGAATAGTTGTGGCTGGCTTCAACTGGAATGAAGCAAAGATACACTGGGGTTCGCATGCCGGTCTGCACACTGGAGTACAGAACAGGGTGGTCGGGGTCGTCGTCGTAGTTGTTGTGCTTTTCTCGGCCATAATTTGAATCGCTATTTCGTAAGTTCGTAAGCAATGTGGATCGCAGGTCGGCTGGCATATGGGAACACATTGCACTGGTGCGGGCGTGGTAGCCTGCACGCATGACTGCTCACAGGTAGGCATGCACGCACTGATGCACTGTTTCGGAGGTGGAGAGGTCGTGGTCGGGTTGGTACACGAAGGTTGGCAATTGGGCATACAAGCCGGAACACATGTCGGAGTTTTTGTTGTGTACGATTTGGTGACTTCGAGATACATCTGAACACAGACTGGATCACATGCCGGCTGGCAGGCGGGCATGCACGTGGACGCCTGGGCAGGGTTTGGCTTGAAGGCCACTTCGAGTTTCAGTTTGAGGGAGTCGACGCATTGAGGAAGACACTGAGGTTGACATCGGGGATCGCATGAGGGAGCATTCGGAGAGGGTACAAATGAACCCGGGGAAGGGGGCGGCTGGCGTTCGATCGAGACCTGAACGAGAGAAAAAATCAATAAAGAGACCTTGAACTAGGCAAACCCCACTATGGACATTATTGATAGTTACAGTGGCTGCTTGGCTTGTCGTATGAATATTGTAATCTGCCTATGTACACAGATTATTTCATTTGACATTATGGACGCTCTTTGGCTGACAGGGTCATAGGTCATAGTCATAGTCGTCAATGCACACTGTGACGACCAAAATCTCCCTTCGTGAGTTCTCAGTTCCTTAGTTTGTCATTTTCCTGCATGAGCCAGTGCAAACTACTGATTGCAATTAAAATATGCCAAACACCGCCCAAGCATGAAACTGCCAAAACATCTTCCAAAGTGACAATTACCTGTATGAAATGTCGGTTCACACAATTTTCTTCACATTGTGGTTTGCATTCTTGTGGGCATTGTGTGATTGTCTGCAGGCAAGTCTGCTCGCAGGAGGCACGGCAACTGGCAAGGCATTGAGGGCCAGCATTCCGACCTGCGCAAGACTTATTGCATGCATTGGTGCATGTCGGAGCACAAGCAGACGAAGAAGACTGCTGAGGGATGACCACTTGGATGGACTGCTGCACTGACTAAATATGGGAATGGAATTATTTTATGAAAAAACATTAGTTTTGAATAACATGAAGCTTTTCTTTGTACATCACACTAGTCTAGAACATTTAGAAAGATACTACTAGTTTATTCCAATATGAGGATAATGAAAATGAATGTTACAATACCTGACAAGTGCTGGAGCAGGTAAATTTGCATGCATTTGTGCAAGCGTCCAGCGGATTCGCAGCTCCGACGCAACTACGCACACAAATGTCGCGACAAGATGGCTCACAACTTCCCTGGATTGGTTCCTGAATGTGGAAAATGGTAAAATTCGTTCAATCACGGACAACATTTTTTTTACATCATGCGTTTTTTAGTCGCTAGTCGGTATTCGCTAACCATTAGTGCTAAGCTTGCATAAGCTGCTTTATGTGTGCTCAAACTCTCGAGCAGAACTTAAAGCGAAATACCGGCTGGTCTTTGAAACACATCGAGTACACCAGCATCCTTATGCAGCATATGCAAATGAACATAAATTATAATAAAAATCGAGCTAAATTCGAGCAAATTAGCATAAATACGTAAGAATTCAGTTGATCGCGATGCGTTTCAAAAACCGGCCAGTATTTCGCTTTAAAAGCAAGTAAGGCATTCCCATCTTGTATTCCATCTCAATTCATGTGATGCGTATCGTCCAGAGATCAAAAAAGAATAGTACCTTTTCTTGTCCCTTTGTATTTAGCTAGTCTTTGCTCCGTATGTAAGCAAATAAAGTGAAAAGCGGAAGTTCAAATTTCTACCTGTTTTGCACACGGGCATGTATTTTGTGCAGGCTGTGCAGGGGGTGAGCATTCACAGGATTGTTGGCTTGAATATGGAGATATCGGCCGACATACACAATGGGCATGTGAGCTTGCTGAGGCACATGGACAATCCTACAAAGAGTGCAAGTGCAGGCAAGAAGGCAGTGAGGTGATTCAATAAATGTGCTGTCATCAAGCAAACGTAGTGCTGTAGACTGCATCCATAATGCTGTGCATCATCAGATTGCATCATTTGCATCATAGCAGAGCTCTACCCGACATTTGGTATTAGGCTCTGTCATATGTATCCTCGTTTTAGTGTGAAACTGCTACTCGCTAGACGCTCAAAAGCGCCTGATGGGTTTCTCGACAACGTTGCATTTAGAGTAACTTGTTCTCATATATGTGCTCTTCCCTTTTGCGTTATGCACTACTTTTTTACAAATATGATTAGTGACGCATGCATCATCAACCTTTCTAACGTGGAACCATCGGCAATCCTTATTTTTACCATTTTTCACTCTATAAATGCCTTATGGTGCGAGATCTAGCACCTTTTCTCAAGTGTTTGGTGCAGGCGCTGGAATTTAGTGCGGTGCTGTGAATAGATACACAAATAGGGAGAAAGGTGTTCGGAACAGCCTTCCGTACACAAATCACCCCTTGTTTTCAGCCTTTCACAAACAATTGACAAACAATTGGGAGATAGGAGAGAGAGGGGGGGAGAGAGAGATGGAGAGAGAGAGAATGGTGAGACCGTGTAAGTAAGAAGAGAGGGCTGTGCCATACTTAACATAGGAGAAACTTATAGTAAGTTTTGAAGAATTGTATGTATAATGTCATACTGGGAGTGTTTTGAACACGTTTATACTGGTGAGATGTGGATCCCACGTCCGCATTTCTGAACCTTTTGCACTTTTCACTGCAAAATTATTTTTTATAGCTCAGAGAAAAGTATTCACTGCAGTATTCAACATGTGCTGGCAAGCGCAAAAGCAGTAAGAAATCAAGTATTTTATTGGTGAAGTGAACATTCAGAGTGCAGCCACGCGTGTAGCAATACTGTATACTTTAATAAAATTGCATTTCAACTCGGGAGTTAGTAAATGTAATACTTTCTTTTTAACTGCAAATTACCCACCTGTAGTGCTTGACATTTCGAAATAATTATTGCAATTAACGTGAAGAAATATAGAAGAAGCCGCATTTCCCTCCTCGGTCCGGTCAACAGTAAGGGCTTTTATAGAGGGGGCGGAAACGGGAGCGGACTCTTCCCAAACGGACCAGTCGGCGGACGCCCCGAGGCGGATCAACTGGGGGAATTAAGGGATGGGGACCTTTTTCTACAACAGAATTTCCGTCGAAGAAGCGGTGAATCAAATGTGAATAAGCAGAAGAGAATAAATTCTAGTTAAAGAAGCAACAAGGAGTTGCATGAGAGCATGAGAAAATAGTACATAACTAAATAGAGGGTAGGTATGCCATTACCATGGCTTGTTCTGTTAAAAAGCCGTTTCTGAAACGCAGAAACGGGGTCCCATACAAAGTATGGGCACTTTGTATTTTCCTATTTCTTTTATATATTATTTTTCAATATGAATCTTCCTTTTATTTATTTTTTATTTCAAAAGAACCCAACTGTATGTATTTTATGCAGTTGAGTTCCACATTGTGCACGAAACCCCCAGAAATGGACAGAAATTTGCATATAATGAAGTGAAATGTATTGAGCATATGTAGTTTTCAAAAACAGGTTCGATATTCCATGCTGTAAGACATTACATTGATAAGTCGGCTTAGAGTCTTGAACATAACAATATGTTTTAAATATTTATTTATTTATTATTACATTAAATTTAATTTCTTCATCATAGTCCTTTATTTTCTCTCACTTCTTTCCGAAACAACCGCCCCCGCAGCCGCCCATACCTGAAATTATTCATGTTAATTTTGATTAATTTATTAAATTTATTAAATAACACCACATAATTAAATAACACTAATAACAAATTTGTGATCATTTGACGATTTGACAAGTCAGACTCACGGGACAAATTTAAATTTCTGTGAAAACGGTCTCAGTGATCTCTCTGCTATTCCCCCAATGGAGATAATAAACAATCTATTGTAGCCACGTACAAGTGAGCTGCCGAAAATATGTTTAGTGGGTACTGCATCACTAAAACCCCACCCTGCACCCCCAATTAATGGTGTAGATTTGGTTTCCATACTTGTTAAATACATTGTGTCGAGAGATTGCAACGCATCAAGATAGTTTTACGCAAGCTAAATCATATGTGAAGACCGTATAGCTGAAGGCTTGTTTATTTGATTGATTGTGTGTTTGGATGATGTGTGTTACGCTCTGGAAGTAAGATTGGTTCAGTAGTTCACGTTCCCGTGCACTGAGCCATCTCATATCCTGAGCGCCCCTCTCGGTGTTTGAGAGGGGATAACTCAAGTTGTCTTTGTATTATCGAATACACAAATCCTCCTCGGAAAGTCTAGGAAATGTTTCCCGTAAAGAAAAAAGATCACTCACCAAATCCACCGTATCCGATGCCCATTCCCATTCCCATACCGTATCCTCCTCCAAAGCCTCCACCGTACCCACCAAATCCCATCATCTCATAACCACAACCGAAGCCGCCACCGTAACCCATACCCCAACCGCCGAACGAGCCAAAGCAGCAAGAAGAGATCTGAAATAGTTATTGGGATAAATACAGATGTGTAAGGTCTTAATGAAGGTATTCGTAAACAACATTTTCTCACTACTGTGCAGTGAAACATTTAGATCGAAACGATATATAATATAATATGTAGACCTTAGCTGCAGAGACCGTTTTCACAAAAATTAACACTAGGGTAGGTTACAGGCGTCTGACTGTTTAGCGTGCTCTCTCTGCTTTCTCTGCGCAAGTTGCCTTCAAGGGTATGATGGCAGGTCTTTTTATGTTTTACACATCAGTAGAAGTGTACTAACTTACTTATGTGAATGTAGTAGAAAACCCCGATTCATCAAGTATTTGATATTCCCCGTTACTTATAGAAATAAATTAAAAGTCACCTGAAAATAGACGACGAAGAAAATAAGCACTGTTGATTGTGAGAGCATGGTTACGGTATCTAACATTCCCTCTGTTGGGTACCTTTTATATTACACCCTTCCATCTACAGTACTCAGAACTGGACATTGTTTGTGCCCATTTTTGACAGAGAATATCAAATAAAATGCGCTAGGGTTCAAGGGTACTTACCACAGTACGATAATCATAACAAAGGGGAAAAGGACTAGAATTCCAAATCCAGAATACAATATATGTCCGTATGTGGCTTCCTAGTGGGGAAAAGAAAACCAGGAACACCAAACATTCTATATTGTTTCCGGGTAACTGAGTTCCGTAAAAGGTGATCTGTCACTTCCCCATACTTTGGATTTTTATTCCATAGCTCCGTATTTTGTGTTTTTTACTTCAATTACGCTTTCCCTTACGTACTTTGTGGTAGAATGGTAGTGGGTGAGCAGGGCGGATTTTGTTTCTCACAATAAACATGGTCAGGCGCATACATAGCGCGTCAAATCGCCGTAGTGGTCAGTTTCTGTAGTTCTGCTTGTTTTGTAAGTGGCGCGCTCTAAATTTTAATTAGTTTCTCAGCTGTTGTGTGTTTGGACAGTTTGTGTTTTGTGTTGTATACTGCTGAAAAGACATTTGACGGCTGTAATATAGTTTTTTATTTGAGTAAATTCCGAGTGGCATTTTCACGATTATTGGCACTGTGAAGAGTTGTTTCGCTACAAATTTAGAGCACTTTTTCAGGTGTCATGGGAAAATAGGTCCTAATTGTTAAATTGTACTTCCAAACCCACTAAAAACGCTTCAATGGGTGTCTCAAAACACAACTTTGTACAGGGAAGTGTTTAGTGGGTTTCCAGCTCCTGAGCAGAGTAGACGACAAGTTACAGATAAAGAATTGCCCGAATTCTTCAGCCGAAGCTCAGGGGCGACAGCCAGTTTCCTGGCAGTGTGGCTTTGTATTTAAAATCACATCTCGTTGTGCTGGATTCTATGCTGCAGTTGCGGCACTCAGAATGCGCGCAGAACGTGCGCGGCTTGCAAAAGTGTTACTTTCACGTTGAAGGCATGTGGGCAAATTCAGACAGCAAGCTTCATCTTACTTGGCTATTTAATACTTTACCTTTCTAGATGATAAGATACTTTGACTTTGTTTGGTAAGTCGTAATTACGCAAGACTAATAAGCCGACTAAGAGTATGGATAAGAAAGCAAAACAGGATGTTTTGCTTCTAAAGACGGGATAAATTTTCCTCTAAGATACCCCTGCCTGCATCACTTAATAAAACTAACTTAAACCTTGTGAAGCCGTAAAGTAATATAAATGTTTGAGGCTCCATACTGTATGATGTTAGCAACCAAATTTTCCCCTCAAAAATAATTTTCAGTGCTCTGAAAAAGAACAATAGCTCTCTATTTTGTTCGTTGATGTAAATTGTCAGCGCCTTTTGTTTATGATTGCATTTTTCATATTTGCTCTTGTTTTTTCCATCAAAGTCAACACACACTGATCCTGTGCGAGAAAAAACAACAAATTTGTAATAATTTATTTATTATGCAAATAATTCTAACTCCATCGGAGCTCAAACGATCACAGCTTGGCGCTAGGCTAGAGAACCATAAAATAACTGAATTTTACTTTGTATGAGTCTGCATTGCTAGAAAAAACTAAGCATGTTTGACCAACAAATGGCAAGATAATGTGTTAGTGTGATATATTTGTCAGTGACTGAGGAATAATTGTAATAATCATCTGTACAACTCAATATCAAATACCTGACAATTCTAACTAAAGAGTTCTTGATAATGATTAACATTAGTCCGATCTCGGAAACAACTGATTGTTAGCACTACGAGTAAAAGGCAAGCTTCATAGGACATAAAAGAAATCTCAGAATAACTAACGGACTCCGTAAGCTGAAGAAAAACTAAAAGAAATAATAGGGAAATATACAGCAAAGGCTTCTCAGCAAATTAAAAACATGTACATTGAGCAAACTTGTGAAGTACACTACGCTACTACTGACGGAAATGTTACCATTACATGGCGCAACGATGGCGCTATTTTGGCGGAATTCTCTTTAGGATTACGCCAACAACTGGCCAAACGATTGCCATATTATAGCTGCGCTTTGACGTTTTCTCAGTCATACTCGATAACTTCTACAAGCATTTTAAGGAAAAAATCATAAAATCAATAAAAAAACTCGTTAAACAATGTCATGTTGTGGACGTTTACTCTGTATTTTAATGAGTAAATATGAAACTGAAGAATAAAAACCCGTAAAGAACCAAATTGATCATCATCATTGGATAAAATAAGGAAAGCAGAAAAGGCAACTGGGGAAACATGCATTAATTCGCTTATTTAGTTTCTATTATTGTTTCAACGTAACCTCCAACAGAAATTGGAAAACCCGCTTCGCGTTTTTCAGCGTATCGATTTTTCTAGTGAGGGTGCGCACTCAAGGTGTCGGCATGAAAACCATAAGTAATTAAAGCGAAATACCGGCCGGTTTTTGAAACATTGAATTCTCACTCACTTATTCTCACTTATCTACTCGAATTTAGCTCGATTTTTTATTCTAATTGATGTTCATTTGCATAGGCGGCATGAGTATGCCGGTGTGCTAGATGTGTTTCAAAAACCGGCCGGTGTTTTGCTTTTAGGGTAACTTTCATAAGGAAGCTTTTGGAGTCGGGTTCAGATCAGTCCCATAATTTTTTCAAGCTTGTTGCTCCAAGAGATGTTGATGTAGTTGGGTGTGGACAAGTGGGCGAGCCAGTATAATTGGCTGTGATGGGTAAGCAGCACTTCCACAGTGAGACACCTAAATAGAGAATTCATTATTAATATATTTGATATTATCAAGGTCCCTGTTAGCATGTTATACTGCCCTGAGGCACAGCACACAGCCTCATTTATTGAAATGTAGTGTTGTCTATCCTATAAACTAAAATAAACTGTTTCTGATAAATCCTATTCTGAATTGTGACTAAACTGCTTCTATTTATCTCCTCGTCTCTTTCTCACATCAGCTGCATAATGATGAATAGTCTATTAATATTTGAACGTGCAATGGCCTCCTTAATGAATGTGAATTGCTGAGTCCTTCTATTTTTAACCAATCAATTGCCCACCTTGTGTTGCTGAGGATGGAAGATAAGAGTGTAGAAAATGTATGTACTTTCCATCACAACGATTATTAGAAGAATGAATGAGATGGTCCACGCAATGGTAGAATCAGCACAGGAGGAGATGTACCCATCCGAAACCTAGGAACAAATATTTATAACAGACAGAAGATTAACTGGTACAGTTTTCACACTTTTCGCAGCAAAACCCTCGTATACGATTAAAGGGTCAGGCCCATTTCAAATGACCCCTATTTTTGATGATTTCATCTGATTCTCCATGTCAAATATAGTACGATACGATATTTTTCTAATTTTCAAGCGTAAAATTCACGTAGTATTCAGCAATTTACCATTGCCAGTCATACCCAACTATCTATCGCAGTTGTCACGCCCCTTCGCGCTAATTGGGCAATATGCCCTATTGGGCGTGGCAATTGTGATATTGGCCAATCAGCGCGAATGTGCGTGCAAACTGCGATAGATAGTTGGGTATGGCTGCCCACGGTAAATTGCTGAATAGTGTGTGAATTTTGCGCTCGAAAATTAGAAAAATATTGCATCCTACTATATTTGACATGCAGAATCAGATGGAATCATCAAAAATAGGGGTCACTTGAAATGGGCCTGACCCTTTAAGGGTCAAAACGGGGTATCGTGTTATTATAAGACACGATCACTTTCTCTACATTTAGTATATTGTTATAATAAATGACTCTTCTTTACGCTGTTCTCTAATACTCAAAATTCCTTGTATTTCCTCTTTAATTATAAGAACACTTGCTCCGAGAATGAAAAACAAGTAGCATTACGATATTACGAATAACCAAGAAGTAGTAGAATTACTTTGACATTGATAGGAGGGAACTTTGGTGAAAACAGGCTAGAAAACTGGATAAATTTCCCTATGTGATTCCCCTGGAAAATGTTCCCTAAGGGATTAACCACTCAGAATTCAGGCACTTTTTCCCATACATTGTCAAATATTAGCAAAGAGGGACAGATGAAGTTGCAAAGATGCATGTGATTTCCCACCGACTGCTAGTAGAACAGGGAAATGTAAATAGGAATAAAACGTAATATGTAATAAGCTTACCACAATCTTCGGTTGGAGATGTTCAACAACCTCCCGTGGGTCACAGTCGCCGTGCTCTTTCTGAATAATAAACATAATTATGCATCTACACAATTAACGGAATTACCAATTTCACGTTCTCCATGAGAAAGCCTTATGATGGCATTTGCTCATAACGGCTCCATAGAAAAAAGATACGTCGCGGGGCGTACACCATTCACGTACTCCTGTAGCTTCACCCGCGCAAAATTCACTGCGTGAATTTTTACTTTGGGGGAACGAAATAACTAATTTGCTGGTAATACAAAAAGAATAATTTTAAAATAACGAACCACATCTGTGAGGTAGCAACAATTATATTCGGTACTGTTAATTAGGGGTCGGTTCTGATAGCGGGCGGCATCCTGTGGGTCACAAGAAATCACTGAAAAATGTTTGGAATCTAATATATCATACTCGAGAAGCTGTTTCACCTTCACAAAAGTTACCCAATCCCTATTAAGGGAGTGAATACCCGGGAAGGGAGAATCGAGCCAGCACCGGTTGATCGCACCAGGAGCTTGACTATTGGTAGAAAATTACTATATTCTCAGACTCGCCCTTTGATTGTTTCCAAAACAATGAATAAACAAAAGAATCGAAGTTTGCAGTTTGTAAGTTTGTAAGTTTGTACCTGTTCCGCATGACGTCATCATCGCGTAATTTGTGTCACATTTTGGCATTACGGACTCGGAGATGTGTAGGTAATCGGCACACACATTCTTACAGTACACACTACGAATAACGTCGGCAGATACAGAGGAGAGCATAGAGAAAAAGAGTATTTCGAGGGAGATCATCCTGAAATGAGAGGGTACAGAGGCAAATACGCAACAGCGATCCAATACAATAATTTCGAGAGATCGTGCTCAAATGAGAGAGGACAGGCATAGAGACTAAATTACTATGATATTTGTTTCCGAGCATTTTCCGCGGAAAAACCAGCTAGTTTTTTACTAGTTTCCTACCAGGTTTTTAGTCGGAAAAAGCTCGGAAAACGAAAGTTTGTCGGGAAATGCTCGGAAAATCCGCGGGAAATGCTCGGAAACGGACAAACAGACGGCTCCCGAGCTGGGCCCGCCTATTTTCCGAGCTCGGCCCGAGAACCTCAAAGTTTCCGAGCTTTTTCCGAGAATCTTCTCGGAGAATACTCGGAGAATCCGCGGAAAATCCTCGGAAACGCAAAGTTTCTCGGAAAATGCTCGGGATTCATTAACGGAGTACAAAATATAAATAAATAAACACATAAGGAAAATAAAATAATGTTCCAAAATAAGATCTTAATGAAATATTAAATTTGTCTCAATTATAGTTTATCTGCAAGTCACATGTCACAGATTAAGCTCAAATCTTCATACAGTAATATAAGTGGGTAAAAACGATCAAATGTCAACCAATAGGGAATCGGGGATTAAAATATTATTTAAATATTACTGTAATAAGTAGATGTTATTTATCGCCAAATTTTTTTTTGCAAAAAAAAACTGGAGGAAGCGGATGTTTTTTGCCGCCACATGAATTTCACTTTATTTAAATACCAGTCGGCTCACGCCGCCTGCGGCGACTTACATGGAAATATCAAATATGATTGGCTTAGCATGGGCATACTTATATACAAAGCTTCAAACGTATCATAAGAAATTCACATAATATAAAACAATTGCATATGCATACTTCGATATTGAGCTGCGACACTCTTTTTATACCCGAACACGAAAATTTGCATTTCGTAACGCACATCGGTATGCAAATTAGGCTACAGTTACTCTTTTATATAATAAGAAGATAAATTACGGATTACGGGATTAACATTTAAAAATAAAGCAAAGGGGAAAAATAGTGAAAAGGATAAATTAATGGAATACTTCCGGAAATGAATGGATAAGCTGGGGGAGGAATAAGGGAACTTTGTTGGAGAAGCTTACTTCAACAAATTATGATAATAGATGAATTATGAATTATGACGTTGGAGTAAAGCAGCAAAACACAGAATTTATTGTTTGGAAGTACTAAATTACTAGAGCAACGAATGGATCAGGCACATACGTACATAAGCAAAGTTACAGTAAAGGAGAAATAATAATTCAATTCAAGAATTCAAGAGGTTAATCGACGACACTGTGCTTCACAACACAGTGTACCAGGACCAATGAAAATATTGTCAATGTCTACATATATACTATACTTAAGCTCTTTGGAAGCACGTTTCTTTGGGTATGACCGTCGTACGCTCATTGCTATTTTCATCGTATTTTGGCAGAAAAAACTTTATAAAGCGGGCATTTTGACTGGCAAACTACACTTTGTAATTTGAGAACAAGGAACTGAGGGAGCAGTGGGCAGTGTTTTGACATTGCTATGTGAGAAACAGCACTTTATAAGAGATAAGGAATCGGGAGAGACGGAGAGAGAGAGAAGAGAGAGAGAGAGAGAGAAAGAGAGAGAGAGAGAGAGAGAGAGAGAGAGAGAGAGAGAGAGAGAGGAGAGAGAGAGATGGGGGAAGAGAGAAGGTGTGAGAGAGAAGAGAGAGGGGTGCATGAAATATTTCCAACAAAACGCAATAAAAATATCACAAGTGTAAACTGAAAACGACAGCATTTTCTGAGAGATCTCTGCAAAACTTGCAACTTCCAGCTCGAGAGCAAAGGTGTTATTTTGCAATATATCACACACTCAGAGGTCAGGGGCAATATTTAGAAAGGAGAATTTTGAAAGATATTAACCCCAATATAGAATCATTGAGACGTGTTGGGAAAGTATTCAATACTAAAGTGAGATAAGGTCCTGTTTTACTTCCGAGGTTTCCAAGTTCCCTGTTAACAAGTTTATCAGTAAATAATATGTTTATCACTTGGAAAAATCTAGAAGGAACTGAATTCTGCTGATTCCGAATGCTGATAAAATAATCACAAAGCGGAAGAAAAGGGTGATGAAACCCGTTGGGAAGAGATAATTTGGGTATAATCGATCATTTAAATGAGAATAGTGCATACTTTAGAGAAAAAGGTTAGAGAATGATTGACTGATCACTGATTTAATAATTCACCTTTGTGTTTTCATCATGTGGGTGCTTATTAATATTTTTAAGTCTATTACTACGTGACTACTCAGTAAACTTACGTACTTCAGAAAGCTAGCCGTTAGCCAAGTTTTTTTTCATTTTACAATAAATTACAACTTGAATATCGAACAAAATAAAAGTTTGTGATACATGGGACAGGATCAAGTATAAAAAAGTAGAAGTCCAAGCATATTACCTAATTGGATTCAATTGCTGTCTCAGCCATTTATAGATACTGACCAAACATTTCAAAAGGTAAGTCTAACCTAACTAACAATAAGTAGTAACACAAACATAAATGATGGGATAAATTTCAAAAGAGGTACCATGTATAAACCGTTTGGTGCAAATAGAGTTGTCAAATAGATATTGAAACTAAGTAAACACTGTTTGGATAGTCTTCGTACTTAGGTTTCTGTTTGTTTAAATCTCCATTTCAGTTAGTAAATGGAAATTTAGAGAACAACTTTTGTAACGGATTGTACTGTACACATACACACACGACGATACATGGATATGGAAATGAACGTCTCGGAAAAAGTTGATTACATTTAAAGGAAAGGAACTATATTTTCACCAGGAAATGGAAGCTTTTCTACCAGAAGAAAAGTTCAAACATATGTGATTTACGTAACTATGTACGGATATTAATTAAATACATAGAAGGACACATTAGAGGTAAAGGTTTCGTGGTTTTTGATGTTCTGTTGTAGTAATATGAAATATAAAATAGGATTTTTTTCTTGTCGTAAGAAACTAATAATAGAGGAAATTGAATTTTCACATATGTCATTATGACTTTGTGCTATAGTTATAGAACAAACAAAATATGACTTCGGGCGGTTCTGATGGTTCACTTAGTCAATTAAATGATACAGAAGCTTCAAAACATAACATAATCCAACTGCTTGATTTTGTGCTCGTGTTTTCAAAGTCTTGTTTTTTTTATTTAAATTTAAAATAATTTAAATCATGATAGACTATATTCAGAGTTACTACGTAAAACTGTTTATGCCATCCTCTAGGGCAATTTCTTACTCCGATTCTATCGACCCAATTAAATAGTGAAAATAAATAAATATGGCAACATTTTGCAGAGAGAAGCGCTCAAATTGTGATCTTCTCTAAAAATAATTACTTTAAATGGATGGTGTCTTTTTGAAGACCGTACAACAATTAGTTCCTGGTTGCAATCTCTTGAAAGGCACGCATTCGCCCCGACGATAAAGACACGGAAGTTGCGTTCCAATTCGCTGGTTTCACTGTGATATGATAAGAAGATAAAAACTAGATTTCTACAGTATTAAAGGATTTTTGATCTCTAGGGGATAGTAATTTTTTAGATAAACCCTAAGAAATATGAGTTACAGGACAGGGACACATAAATTGTTCTGGCTAATTTTACACGCATTAGCAAAGATAATTAAGATTCAGAGAGACGAGTTCAGCGTATTTTAATTATAATTGCCTTCTAGGTAGGCACGCGTAGAAGGCGCCTACAGTTTGCAATAAATAAAAAACATAAATGATCTAATAAAAACGTTTCAGCAACAACATAATTCCTCAGGAATTTAACTAGACTGCTTTCAACGTTTTCTTTTTATCTTTTCACAAAAGGATGTTTTTCTCAATGAGAATGTCTAAATAGCCTTATATTCCTTATGAAATTCATGGAAAACCTCCATTTCGGTTGGGTAAGGCGGACGTTTGCGGTCGTAACGACGCTAAGCAAATAAAGGCCATAATGGAAGAGAAAGTAGTAAACGAACAGTGAATGTATGTCTACCCCGGAATGGTACTATGATGTAGTTTCATGAAGTTATACTCGTAAGTCGTACTCTTGCCATCAGAAGAAATAAACTTTGCGTCCGTTGCTCTATTTCGAGCTCTACGCCAAGCGTAGCAGCATGGACTTCCGATAAGAAAAGGTGCCCTACCAAGTTATAGGGCCATAGGGGCATGAGATGGTTTAGAGATAATTAAAAAGATACCTAGCTCATTAGAATATTAAGACTTTGGATATGGGATAAGAAAGGTTCGGGATCATTTTGTGTTTCGTTCGCGCGACATTTTACTGAACGGAGGAGTAGATCGGAGAGGATCGAGGCAGATCGACAGAAATAGAGAGAGGAGGTGCTTATGGATGAGAAGAGACGGACACAGGGAGAGGGTAAATAGTAAAGGAAGTTGAGAGACGACAGACTGCGAGACGAGGAAGCTGTGTTCCACTTCCTGGTATATGAGGGGACAAAGTCAAGGATTAGGGGCAAAGTGGGAGACTGAGAGGAGAGAGAGAGAGAGAGAGAGAGAGAGAGAGAGAGAGAGAGAGAGAAGGTGTAATGAAGACCAGAGTATAGGCTGATGTTGGAGCCCCTCCCCAGGAAAAGAATTGTGATCAACACGTCCAATAAGGAAGAAAAAAGGGGAAAAAGAAGTAGTAATTTTGAATGGTAATATAAGGTGAAGAAGAAATAGAAATAGAAATAGACTTGGAAAAACACTTCCTCATTCTATTTGTTCTATTCGTCTTTGATCTAGGGAATGATGAGAAACAAGAAATAAGGTCGGATTGTAGAAGTTGAGGAGGAGAACAGAGTTTGAGATAGGAAAGACAAGATCATGAAGGCTAGAAGGGAGAGAGAGAGAGAGAGCGAGAGAGAGAGAGAGACAGCGGAGAGAGAGAGAGAGAGAGAGAGAGGGAGAGAGATGAGCGAGATGAGAGAGGGAAAGAGAGAGAAGGACTGAAATTGCAGTTCTCCAGTCGCTTGCCTAATCGTGTGAAATTCTAGTCTGCATTCCGAACCGACGTGCAGACATACGTTCTCTCTCTTTCTTATTCCTCTCTCTCTCACTCTCTCTTTCTCTTTCTTCCTCGCACTCTGTCCATCTTTCTCTCTCTTCCTCTCTCCTTCATCTCTCCATTTCTCTAAAAGTGTATACGAGACTGATTTGTTTATTCCATACTCTGCTTAAAACAATGTCAGAGACGCAGCGGAGTGTACCCGGAAGTCCTCTGCGTCTTGTAAATTCCAGACTCTCTCACCATTAACTCTCCATCTCTGCCGTCTCTCTTGCGAATACGATCACTTTCATGTCTGAAGTGTTGACGTCTCTTCAACTGCCATACTCTCTTCTTGCTCCTCAGTCAGCGATCTTTGCTCGCCTTTCTTGCCAATTTCTTATCTGCTCGTCAATTCTCTAACCCTTCCTCCGCTGAAAGTTCCTTGTCTGCCATCCCTGATTCTCTATTACTTAACTAATCACTATCACTCTTCTACCTCCTCTGCACTCTCATGTTTTCATTCACTCTCTGTCTCCAGAAATAGCGAATAATTGTTGTATGAAAAAGGCCAATTCGAATATCCGCTTCAGAAAGAAAGCAGAGGTTATATTGCGAAATGGTGTGAGAGAAGGATGCGCTTGGCACCATTATATACCATTTCGGAGCACGTCAAACAAACAGACATTGTCTTGCCACACTATGAATTGATTACAACGATTGGTACAGAATGGTAGTCACAAAAGTATGGATTTTGCATTGAAAAGCAATTTTGGAAATGACAGTAAATAGCATTTTGCTTCCCGTTGCATTACACTGGTAAAGCACCGCGCACAAAATATGGGGCGGCCGCTGGTGCGCGGCGCTCCCCCACTACGGTGGGCGATGGGTGCTTGTGCCACATGTGTACTTCACTTGGCGCATCTACGGCGCGGCGCATCTACGGCGCACCATTTAGGGAAGGCGGCGGCAGAGGCGCAGTAAGTGCACCAGTGGTGTGCCACGTGCTTTTTTGGCTTTCTCCTCAAAGCTTCGTACAATTTTAACTTTATCTTTTTTTCCAACAGTTCAGCTCAAACGGTCCTAATAATTCTAGTTTGGTAATGTTTTTTTTTCAATATATTACTTCCTCGTTCTCATAAAATGTAGTTACAATAAAATTTCCACTTCCTTCAATTTAATTTTCCACTTCCTTCAATCAAACACAGAACACTTGCTTATTTGTATTGAGGAAAGGTTAGAAAAACAACAAACGAAAGTAAGTTGCGCAGTATTTTTATCATCGTGAAAGCAACAAGGACAAGTACACAGGAAAACGAAATAATTGCCAAAACCGTAGGAAAACCGTCGTTGGCCCGTCACCAAATGGTTTCACTGAAAAAAAAAACATCTGGTGACTGGTTCCTGACCATTTGGTGACCAGTTGATGACGGTTTTCAATGAAACGTGGTCACCGCCATGTAAGACATACGAAACAATATGTGATAGTAAGTATTATTCTTATATTATCTTTATATTTAACAATTAGTTTATAGTCACATATTGGCTCGTAGTCTCAATGTTTACATCAACACACGAGTAACAACTGTCACTAGCTTTGTGTTGTGGTCATTCTTGTGTGTGCTATGGATAAAGAATGTGGCTAAGAAATGTGTATTGATTTTATATAAAATACACATTATTATTCACTTCATAATATGAGGGATGGGCGAGTCCTCGTATTATTACAACCACATGGTCACGAAGTGCTCACCAAATGGCCCACGAAAAAAAAACCGGTGAACCGTCACCAAATGGGTTCACCCATTTCTTATGTATGTGATATGCAGTGATATTCTTATGTATGTGAGCTGTGATATGCACACCTGTGAAAGAATACTATGTATAGGCTGGAGATGCTTTCCTGAAAAATACCGCATCCGTATCCGTAGAGCGTAGGGGTCGGGCACAGAATGCAGCTCCGAAATTGTCTTGAGTTGTGATCAACCTAACAATAAGATGTCTTCATTTTATTTTCATCAAATCCACAAAGAGAAACTATGTGAATCATCTTAAAACATATTATTCAAAGCTTATACTTGGAGAAATAAGTCACAAAACAAGCTGCGGGATATGTTTTTATGGAAGGAAAAAGGAACCACACTTGGCGACGGTTCCGGGTGTCCGAACAACTTGGTGACCACTTGACGACCTCGTGGAGACCAAATTATAGTGTATTTATGTTACACTTTCGCGCGAATTCGCCGCGAAAGTACCATCCAAGTTGACTTTTCCTGGGGTCCAGATGTATGGCAAAAACAGCGCATTTTGCTTCCAAGTATCAAATGTGCATCTCGTGTACGATTTTGCATACACCTTTGAAAGTTAGAAAATGCACCATTGATAATACTAGAGGAGGCGAAAATGCACAGTTTATGCACGCTCGAAAAAAATAGTCCTCGGGCTACCGCCGCGGGACCATTTTTTGGCGGCCTGAAGATGTTCTCGTGTAGTGCCAATCTACGGTAATTAAAGCCATACTTGGAAGCAAAAATCGGCAATTTTTGCAATACATCGAGACCCCATCCATTTTCGCCCAGTTTTGCATTAGGTGTATGCAAAACACGCCGCAGGTGTATGTAAATTTCTTACTGTATGTAAAATTCGACTAGTTTCCCACTATAGAAACTGCAATAACATGGATGATACTTTCGCATGCGAAAGTGCGCGAAAACTTAACATAAATACTCTATTATGGGGTCTCGATGTATGGCAAAAATTGCCGATTTTTGCTTCCAAGTATGGCTTTAATTACCGTAGATTGGCACTACACGAGAACATCTACAGGCCGCCAAAAAATGGTCCCGCGGCGGTAGCCCCAGGACTATTTTTTTCGAGCGTGCATAAACTGTGCATTTTCGCCTCCTCTAGTATTAGCAATGGTGCATTTTCTAACTTTCAAAGGTGTATGCAAAATCGTACACGAGATGCACAATTGATACTTGGAAGCAAAATGCGCTGTTTTTGCCATACATCGAGGCCCCATTAATCTAAGAACTCGAAGTCAAATAAAATAACCTAGCGTATGCAAGCTAGACTTCAAAGCTAAACATGCAAATTTACAAGTCATTTTGCAAGTCAGCACAAAATTGGCATGCCCACTATGGAAATCAACTATTTTTTACGATCCAAAATTTTGATAGAATTCATAGTTTTATATTGATTTACTACTTCCAGTTAAAAGCTTTTGCAGTGTAAACCATGTCTTTCGGAACTTAATACCATCATCTTTCGATAAAAGGAAACCATTTGAGCACTTCATTCTCGTGAGCCTCCTATGATTGTCAAACAAATATATATTCAATCACAAAGCGCATTCACAATAGTAAACATGATAAGGAGTAGGTAATTAGCATATTCTCTCCTCCTCTAAATAAGGCCTCCATCCATTTCTGTTCGGTTTCTCAACTATGCCCACTAAACACGACTCAAATGAATCGACTTCAGATGATAAAGAGGAAGTTGTACTCGATAATTCTGTCAAGAAATGCATCGAAAGCTCTGGAATGAAGATCGTCCGATTCATTGGTTGGCTAGTTATCGATTGATTATTGATTATTTCAACATATATATGAGGACCACCCCAAACCATTACACCGATCAATATCCGACTTTGGTTACGGTATTTTTGAAGCAAGAGCAAGGTCAACAAAAACGCAAGGGAACTTTTAAAATTACTGTTTTCAACCCAACATATATATACGTACTTCCCTCACGAGACATATGTAAATTATGGCGATTGGTAAGAAAATATGTGATTTTCTACTCTGAAACTAAACATGGCGTAATGTACCATATAATTTACTGTATTTGAAAAAATTTGTTTCAGGAAAGGGCTCCTATTCAAAAGTGTTTCTCGCTACATGGACAGAAATGAACTCACGACCCGTTGCACTCAAACTAATCGATACTAGGTTTAGAAGTTTATTGTTTTTTTTTTCGTAGTCATCTGGTACCGTAATGTTGTAACTGTATTGGTAAAGAACGTAATAATGTAGTTTGTGGTGCCTAGTTCACTTTCTGGTATAACCATCACAACATAATATAGTTTGTAGTGCACCGTTCACTTTCTAATATAACCATCAAGCATAAGAAGAGCAAACTTTAGTAAAAGAAACGAATACATCCGTCGCTTTCTTCCACGGGAAACTGAAATCGTTCGATTGATTCAACACGATAATTGCGTCCGAGTGTTCGCGGTTTGTCATAGTTATTTTCAGAAAAAATCTTGACTCTTGATTTCTGTTTTTAAAGGGATGGGGTCAGCTCGAATCACCCCCTTTTTCATTTATTTTTCTTGATAATAGTACCAAAATCAATGGACTCCCTTTAATGGACTTATAGGAATTTGATGGAATCAAACGTTCTCCTCGGCGTTGAATTTATTCTATTTAGGTGACTTCCCACGCTGAAATTAACACCGTTTGTATGGTAACTGAATTCTGTGATCACGACAGTATTCTGGCTAAAGTGAAGAAGTTGAGGAGAATTCCTGAACATGAAGCCAAATTTCTCTTCCGACAACTAATTGAAGCACTCAAGGTTGACATGTGCTGAATTATAATTGTGATTTTCAATCAAGAAACTACAAAAAATTTGTCTGCAGAATGACTTGCTTTCTTACCTTCGACAAATAACAAATTACTTTTCTTATTGAATTAGTGACGCATCGGTAGCGAAGTAGCATCGATATGGATTGAATAGAGTTCTGGGGACTTGCACTACCCAAGTAGAACAGATACCCAGTGAGAACATATTAACTTTACGACGTTCACTTTCAGTACTTGGAAACGAAGCAAATCCTCCACCGTGACCTCAAGTGTGAGAACGTGTTTTTGGACCGGTACGATAACGTAAAATTGGGCGATTTCGGATTTGCCCGCGTGTTAAAACAAGGAGAGGTGCGCTTTATGGTTTAAGTTCACATTTTTGCTTAGGACCCAGGACCATTACGTATGAATTAAAAATTTGTTATTTAAAGTAAACATTCAGAAATCGAATACTTTCTGCGGATCAAAGGCTTATGTGGCTCCGGAAATTCTTCGTGCGGCGGAGTATTCCGGAAATGGGGTAACTTTGCGATGCCCGTCGCTCAGTATCTTTCCACTTAGAGTATATTCTAATCGATATTTGATAACATAAGCAGTTGACAACATAAGCAAGTTCGTTATATTACAAGTAATTCACTTAAAGCGAAATGCTAGCCTCTTTGGAAAATTTGCATATGATTAGTAAATCCTATGTATTATATGCTAATTTTGTACGATTGCCGTGGACGATCGTACAAAATTAGCGTAGGCTACATAGGATTTGATTATCATATGCAAATTTTCCAAAGGAGCTAGCATTTCGCTTTAAACTAGCACGAATAATTCCAAATTATATCGTTGAGGTTGACATCTGGAGTGCTGGTATTGTCCTTTACGTGGCAACCACTGGAGTGATGCCTTATGACGACAGGAATGTGAGGAAAATGATCGACAAGCAACTAAGTCACAAGATTAAGTGAGTAGATAATTGGTGTTTGAATTAATTGGGCTTGTGGAGATGGTGCTCTAGGCTAATCGTGCGCGCACAGGTACACATTTGTGGTCTCCCTCTGAAATATAACCTTCGTTAGTTACTGAATGAAAGTCCACCCAGATTTGCGCTTTGCACTACCCAAATGAGGACAGAGTGGTTCATGTCCTGGATTACCAAGATTCTGTGCTTCTCAAATAGCGGTCTCTTTTTCTCCAGTCTCTCTCCAGTGATGTGTGTTGTTTCAGGTTCCCTCGTCTGCCTCTTTCTCACGATCTCCGCTGTATGATCTATGCCATCCTGCATCCCTTCCCTCCCTCCCGTCCGTCTCTCAATGATATGTTGAATTTAGACTGGATGAAGGGAGTCGCTTACCGTATCAGAAGTGTTCGTTTTACTTCTTTGCATCATTATCGATTTTATCTAAACAGCTGATTATTGATTGATTTTGTTGCTACATTTATTGATTTTTCTTCAGGAAAGTGATGTATCAACCCCTCAACACACTCCATTGGAAAGTAGGAAAGATATCAGAAGAATCGCGACAGGTCCACGGGAGGCCGCATCGTCGGATCAGAGGTCACCTATTAGGGTCATTAGCATTAGGATCATTAGAACTGCTATGGCCATTAGATTCACTATGGTCACTACGCCGTTAGGGCCACTATGTCATAACCGTCAATAACCAGGTAAGATGTGAGGTTGCACGTTGAACATTCTAGGGAAGCATATACATAAGACCTAGGACAATGGGAGCCTGTATTTTATCAAACAATCAGTCACATCTAACCACTGTTCAGAAGCCGAGAGCAACGTTCTCGTGAATCAAAAACGTCGAAGAAAGAGCAGAGATCCAGAGGCTCCAGACAATAATCAACAAATCAATCGATATATGTCTATCGATTGCTCTAATCCTCTCTAACTTTCCTACCGTACTCGTTTATAAATTCAAACTCCCGCCACCCCTTATTAAAGACCGTGACCGATGAAATCTACTTACTCTGTACGTGGAACAAACTTTGCAGTGCCTTTTCAATAGAATTGTCTATTTCCGAAGAAAGGTTAATTTTTAAGGCTCTTTATTAAAGAACTGCTGCTTTTACAATTTATTTCAATCGAAATTGGAATAAACATTTGAAATTGGTATTCTTTATATAATAATTTGTAAACAATTGAACGATGAAGCACAACCACAACAAACTATGAAGTAAAAAAATATATATACCTTCAAATTCAAACTAATCAATAAAAGTGCAAACATGGCAAAAATCAATCAATACTAAAGCGAAAATGTGTAAAATAAACAAAGTGAAATACAAAAATACACGGATGTGGACACCAATGGAAGTTGAGCAAAAATAATGAGATTCAGAGAAAAATCGTTTAATTTTAATTTGGGAAATTGATTCTTTTCACTGTAAGGTAAGGACAGAAGCTGAAAATCCCAGTCAATAATACTGTATGGTATAGCACATGGTTTGTGAAACATACATCAAATGGGCAACTGTTCCATGGTAATACATCGTTCTCTTTGGAAAAGGTACAGAATGGCACTCAATTTGCATATTATGCATATACTACACGTGCAACCGCTTTAGAAAACAATGACTGCTAGATAAATAAGGATAATTGTAATTGTAAGAGAATAAGAAGTAATTGATGAAGTCCGAGCCCTTCTACCCCCTTCAGCTTCTTCAAAATTAAGGGGATATCCATCGAGATGCATCTGGAGAACGCGGGCACGCACGTAGTCCATACGGAAGCCTGTTGTAGACTGCAAAAATATAAGGGTTTTTTTGGAACCTTATGATTATGAATTATGATGTGTTTATGATTATGATGCAAATGCTTATGATGGGTTCACAAACGGGGATTGTAGGCGAAAACACGAGCTGATGTGATTCGTACCTAGCGGTGAACTATAAGTTGGATACATAAGCTTTCGGCACGCTTTCGTGGCGATTTCGTGTGGGCTTTCGCTACGGCTCACTATCAATGAAATATAAGTGATTGACATTATAGATATATTTATGTAATACTCCTTGGAGGAAATCTCTTTGTTTACATAAACTACAATCTTATCCACACATTGCGTTGACGATGAGCGTTTTCTGACTGAGTTAAATGCTATGAAATGGTGTGAATCGAAATAAGTTTCAGTCAGGCTCATTTCAGATAACCCCTCTTTTTGATGTTTCAATCTGAGTCTCCGTCTCAAATATAATATGCCATTTTCCAATTTTCAGGCGCAGTATTCACGCAGTATTCATCAGTTTACCATAGCCAGTCATACCCAACAATCTATCGCAGTTGTCACGCCCCTTCGGGCTGATTGGCCAATATGCTACATTGGGCGTGGCACTTGCGTTGTTAGCGAATCAGCGCGGATGGGCGTGAAAACTGCGATAGTTTGTTGGGGGTATGACTGGTCATGGTAAATTTCTGATAACTGCGTGAATGTTGCGCTTGAAAATTGAAAAAAAAATGCATCCTACTATATTTGAGACGGAGAATCAGGTGGAGACACCAAAAATAGGCGTTACCTGAAGTGCTGACCCGTTAAATTAGAACCGAAACACAACAACAAAGAAAGCTCCCAGCGTTTCCATGTATTTTTCATTATCTTTCAGAGCAACCAGATCATGAAATCACCTGTGATATCTGATCCATGGGCAGGGAGCTGGTTTGTATGTAATAGAAAGTGTTATTGTTATTTTGATTGCAAGGGGAGGAATCGTCCTTTCCCCCACAGACACACAGTCCGATGTGGTTCTCCGTCCGGCAGACAGTACTTCTGAAAATATGGGACAGTTCGAAATGGGATAATCAGAATAGGAACAGAACAATATGAAAAAAGTCCTTTAGTACCTCTATTTTCAAAAAAAATGTATATTTCCATCACACCAACGAAGCATAAAGGTGTGAAAACGGTCTTCGCCCACGTGACGTTTATATTGATCACCTCGTCATAAATTCAACGTCCTGTTTATTAACTAGATTAATTGAAAACTGGGCTTCAAGCTTCAATACGTTATGCATAGAAAGTTTTTCTAAATAAACATTGTATTAATTTCTAATAAACTCACGATGCGAGTATGTGATCTGGGAATGACCGGGTGTCATCAGCACACCCGGACAAGAAGAGAGAGCGACGGTCGGGGACCATATCTCAAATATAAACTTCAATGGGAAACAGCATGGGAACAAACCGAACTGGGACTATTGGGTATCTACTCCCAATCTATCGTAGTCCAAGATCGGCGCAGAGCAAAACCCTTTACAAGTTGGGCGCCCATCTCTATATTAGGCTAGGCGAAACGGGAACTAGTCAATTACAGTAACCATAAAGTAAGATTTGCTTACAAAACGCTGTTCCATAACGGATTATGTGCTAGCTGAGTAAGCACCCCTTGCTTTCAATAATCAGAGTTCACTTACAGTAATAACAATATGCTCCCTCACAGGTTGAAGGGTTCGAACACGTTAATTGTGATTCAATATAAGAGAAAACACTGCATGTTTCACATGTTGTACCATATACAGTAGAGACCAAAGGGGAGAAGATTAACCATAAAAACATCCTGAAATTATTAATTACTTACTGTATAATTAGTTTTTTTCTTTTGGATTACAACATATCAAGCAAATTAAAATCGGTCGATAAATCAATGATGATACAAAAGAATGAAATATTTCACTTCAACTGAAAGTAAAAATATTCCCTTTTGTTGAGTTGCAAAGTTGGGTAAAAGAAGTTTTCTGTCTGAGGAAAAGAACTGGGAAAATCAAATCAAATTCAAACGAGGACTTCAAATATTCAGAGGTGTGGCAGCGTTCAAAAAAGAGACTATCTAATCTAAATCGAAGAAACATGCGGAAATAAATTAGTTCAACAGCCCAAATGTTTCATCTTGGGTTCTATTTTTAAAGGGAATATATCGGCACTTTTCGATATTGATTCAGGAATGTTGCAAGTCTGATTGAAGCTGTATGTAATTTCAATGCGGTTACGACACCAATTAATCACACGAGTTTATCTATATCTGACACATGGCAAAAAGCATAACATATAAGTGTAATAAATGTAATTCAAGACGTGGAATACTTTAAAACAATATTTTTCGGTGCTGCATAGGAAATGGAAAACACCAAAAAAACACGGAACATGATCATCGAAAAACCCGCTCATGATCCGTGTTTTTTTCGAACATAATCGACGATTTTCCTATGTATTATTTTTCAGATTTTAGTAAAAACCCGTGTTTTTTTGGTGCAAACACCAAATAAGCACGGAACTTGGTCGAAAAAAACACGGATCATCAGTGATCGGTGTTTATTTGGAGCATGTTCGGGTTTTTCGTTGTGTTTTTTCACAGTGTTTTTTTTTTTCGTGTTTCCGTTTTCCTGTGTGTATGCAAACCCCTCCCTCATTTGCAAACATTTTCGCTAAAATCGTATTTTTTTCTTCATATTTTTCGTTCCAGGCATCTAACTCAACAAAAGGCGAAAGGTGTACAATCTTGAAATTTGTGTGAGGAATATTAATTAAAGTATGGGATGGCCTTGCAAACGGCCACACACGCAATCTCACACTTCAACTCTTCTCTGCCCCTAAGAAGCACATAATAAGACCTTAATCGTCAAAGAACTAGACACATCTCTTCAAGACAATATGTGATAGTGAACCAGGAGGATTCGGACTAATATTCAAGTACATAAAACCTAAGACCATTCCAAAAATCTATTTTCATTCAATTTCTTCAACTTTTAACGTGGGAGTGAATAGGAAATGTCTATAAATGGATATCTCCTCCACTCTTTTAAAGGGATGCAATCGGAACCTCCTCTCTGTGTGAGAAACAATTCAACGAGAGGGGATCTCTACTCATCACAGAACAGAATCCAACTATTCATGAGTAAAAATCTTCTTTATTTTCCTTATATGTACACACTGTTAATATAATAAATCGCGAATAATAATAGAAAACAGGAAAGAATAAGGAAAACGAAGGGAATAAGCACCAAAATAAGTCAGAAACTGATGTTTGGCATTTGAAAGAGGGAATACACAGGACGCTGTCATTATGCAAAGTTTAATTAATGTGGTTAAAAGAAAAAAAAGAAATTAGAAAGAAAAATATTACGAATTATTATAATTATTAACAATTCTTTGGAAATAAAAAGATATGGCGAATGAATAAGTGGTATCAGTGAGTATATTTGAGCAATTATTAAGCTTTCTCCAAAAAAAAAAACGAATCATAATCATAATTTCACTTCTAGAAACAAAGATAACTGCTAATAAATCATAACAGAAACTGATAAAACAATATCACAACACTGACATTATTCACAGGAAAGATACGTCTTATTAGTGCGACAACAAACTCATTCATATCTTCAAGAGCTGCAAAACATTAATAACGATTCACAACAAAAATGTAAAAAAAAACTGAAAAAAATGACGAGAAGGACAATATACCCGAACAAAGATTGTCAACAAAATGAGTGAGAAAAGGGGATGAAAAAGGGAATGAATATGACAAAGTACAACAATCGAATATGGCAAGATTATTAGTGGTCGTATATTATCAACAAACTGAGGGAATTTGATAACTTCACAAACTGATCCTATCTCACAATTAGCGTGCAACCATGGCAAGTTAGTCACATGAAAATTAATTCATCCAGGCAGAAAATATATAACCATTTAGCCTTCGTTACTGGTTAACTTAAATCAATGAAAAGCACATGGCTTGGCTAAAAAAGGCAGAATATTAAAATTCTACACAAAAGGGAGCAATAGGAACAAAAGTTGAAAGGGAAACGAACGAAGAGAGAGAGAGAGAGAGAGAGAGGGAGAGAGAGAGAGGGAGAGAGAGAGAGGGAGAGAGAGAGGGAGGTGTTTATATTCTCGGGGCGCATAGTTTATAAGCGAGGACAAAAGTAGGAGGGAGAGCATAAGAATGGCCTGCCTTCCTTTCTCCACTTTAAAGCAGAAGCTGTGCCCGACCGAATTGAATATAAACTCTGACACGCACAATAAACTCATTCAAGGGCCGTTTCCAAGTTCATAGAAAGAAGGAAGAAATAAAAGGACCAATTCTTAGAAGCAGGCAAGTCTCGCAATAAAGCGGTACGACACGTAGTTTTGAAATTTGACACGCATTCTTGGACAGAACTGCATTCCCATGTATTACTCCTCCATTCTGTGCTTGAAACGCGCAGAAGGGCAACGAAATGCAGTTGTCCAGCACACATAGCACAAAGTGTTATACCGCTTTAAATACACAGATAGGATAGGCGGCACAAATTACCCCCACCCCAACTATCCGGCTAAGAAATAGTTGAACAAAAACACCGCGTTAATTCAACAACACTATACGTGACTAGATATACAAGAGTACGTCCACGAAACAAAAGTAAAAAGGTATCCGAGATATAAATTATGCAATAAACAATCGAGTCTATGACAATACTAATCATTATGCTTGAAGAAGTCACCCATAATATATAAGTTTCTCTCTTTCCACTTCTTGACGCTACCGCCGTAGGTATTCTGCAACTGCTTGATAGCAGAATGCGTATTGTTCCTAAAAGAAGAAAATATAATAACTTCCAGTCATCACAGAGGCATCATGATAATCCGCGGCCGAGTTTAATTCCTACTTACCACGGTTCCGATGACCTCTCTTGCTACATGAACACACGACAAATATCATTATCAAACACAAAATGTTTCGATGTTCCGATTCCCCCTTCAGAAAAATACCTTTCTATCGCTATACCCAGACGTTACTAGTTGAACGAAATGTGCACAAGGCTGATAAAATATTCTTTAATTTCACAAATTAATCGATAATCTGTAATCTCCCTACCGTAGTAGAGAACGTGTGCATTCTCTGTGCTCTAATTCCTCTGACTGTCTGAAGGACGTCTATCCGATGTTCTGCTTTCAACCGCTCCATCAGAATACAAATTGCGCAGAAGACAGCACTCTCAGAAGAACCGTCCCTAAAATCAGAATTGAGAAACGATTAAGTTAGGGCATCTATAGTATTTAGTATAACTCATACCGGATGGAGGACATAACCAGCACACAGTCAGCCACAGCCTCATCATAGGATAGAACCAACAAATGGTATTATTCCAGGTGCATACCTGCAGTGCAAAAGAATCGGTCCCGTGTCCCTATGTGACGATTGTTTCTCCAAAACTCTTCCGATAAATCGTAAGAATTTTTCGGTCGAAACTGGAAGCCCTCCTTCTGGCCAGCATTCACAACAGAATTGGGAGACCGTACGTGGCTTGGCATCGTTCTACAAAATTCAATGCCACATAATACGCAAACTCACTAACTCATCAGCACATTACTTATGTCCAGTTTCCATAATCTACCAATAGCCAATAGTCACAACAATAATACGTTAACAAAAATAAATCAAATAGAGTTTAACATTGTCTCTCGCAGCGATGCGCTCTTTCACATAGGTGAACAAACATTTGGGCATATCATAAAACAAAAAGGAATATAAGTAAACTAGGCTCATACCCACCTTGATGTGGTACTCCAACCTCCTTAGTGTATGTGTTGATGTGGGCTCTTGCTCCTCTGATAGAAGGCTCACCCGCACACTCTGAGACTCCCGGGTGAACATACGGGGAGCAGAGTGATCTTCGGGCCAGTACTGAAATCACATCGAGTCATTGCAAAAACGAAGGACGAACAAAAAACTGCTCTAAATGCCCATTATGAAACACAGTCTTTTACATGGCTACAAGCGGTGGAACATCTTCGCGAAAAGAATACTTCAACAAGTTATATAGTGCAAAATAGAAATGAATTGACAGCATGATAAAGACGAGTTCCGCAACATGAAATTACACAAAGTGAACCAGAAATACTTTCCAGATTTACAAATTTCATAAATATTAAATATTAGACCTTCTCCTCTGGTTTGAACTGTTGCTGTCTGCTGAGCACGACTATACAAGTGACTCTCTGCTCGGAGACCATTCTCCAGAAATCGAAGCAAGTCGACTCATCGATTGGGTCTTGCGAGAGAATAAAGGGGTAGAAATAACCCTGAAAGAGAAGGAGATGATCATAATCAATCAATCAATAAACGAGGTAATATAATCAATTAATTAATAGGGGACATAATAATCAACTCAAACTGATAGGATAATCAATAGCAATATCCTCTATGTTATACTACAAACATTCTCACTACTACTAACAATGATAATCATAAGTAATACTATACTATTATCACTCTAAAAGAACTATCAAACAATAAATCAGAACCAACCTTTACATGACTTGCATTGATATAACTGCTGTCAGCGTATCCTATCAACGGTTGGAGACAGACCTGAATTGCATAAATGATATTCACGTGAACATTTGAGGGACGCATCCGTTAAAGAAGTGCAATAACTACGTAAGGATACTTAGGGAAACATCCAACAATTCGACCTACAGCAAAAAAATGTCAGTTTTTGAAACATTATCACAAGTTCAACTGACAGTTTACCTAGTTGCAAAAATACTTAATAAAGGTTTCAAGTCTAATGAGAAAACAAGCCCAAATTGGGGGGCTTTCTATTCAACACTTCAACACAATCCACTCACCCGATTCCTATCAAATGGAACTGAACTTGAGTATCGATTCTTGTTCAGATTACTCGTTTCATTCGCAAACTTTGTCGAATGGCGAGCTTCCAGTTCTTCAAGAGTTTTCTACAAATTCAAAATGCTATTTTTTTTAATAAAAAACTAAGCCTTGAAAATTACCATTAATAATATTATAATAATGATCAGGATTCTTCTGTACTAACTTATAGCTTACATTCGAAAAATTCCAACGAAACAATAAGTTAGAGCATACCTCAAACTCCAACTGCATTGATGTGGATGCCAACGACAAATCCGAATTCCTCCTTGAACGCCTAAAAAGTAAAAAATAATATGATAAACGTTTTCCACGAATCGCAATTTCCAAGTATAAACAATTAAAGGGCACAGTTGATAGATAAGAACCAAGGAAAACATCTAGATCTAGACAAACATATTCCACATATTCTACATACATCAACTAAGCCGATTCGCTACTTTAACTGTAGAGAAGTGAGTCCATAAATTCATAATCCAACGTACCCAGGTGCTGGTTCTAAAAGCTGATCGTAGTGTTCCAAAAAAGCTTTTTCGTCCAGATCGCTCGGTCCGAATAAGTGCCATTCAGCAAGAGCCTTGTACACGAAGGTGTATTGCTCCTGGAAATACACAAAAGATACAGAATTCAAGAACCAGAGCAGTAAACGTAACACACGTTGTTACAAAAAAAGAAACAAATATATAGAACTTAGACATTATAGATTCTAGTGAAAACTGACCAGACTCTGCACCATCAGGTTCCTTTGCATTCTCATTTTGGATACAAAACTGAACACGTCCACCTTGCCCTCTTTCTCGTATTGATCCAACATTGAGTCGATGGCAATCAGTGTCCCCGTTCGACCAACACCAGCACTGACAAAGATAAACAATAAGAAGAAAACAAATATCGAAACACTAATAGTGCATTCCTAATAACATAATCAGCATTCAGATGAGAGGAAAAACATAAAAACAAATGAAAACGAGATAATTTCCGCCCAAAATGTGACAATTCCCAAATAATAATAATAATACACACAAAGTAACTAACCTGCAGTGAACAACCACAGGAGTGGAACTAAACTCCGGCGTTGCCCTCAACAAATGAAGGAATCGGAGCAATCCAGTCACACATTCTGGCGCCTTATAGTCATTCCAGTTAGTGAAGTGGTACTGTACAATACGACGGGCTGAAAGAAAGGGCATAAAATATAGAAACATCGCCCCAGTATCGCACACCGTGGCACAAAATGTAGTGCGAAATTAGGGCATAAGCAGCGTGTTGCAAGTCGAGTTGCAAGTCTAAATGCAAAGTTTTTTTTCCAATAATACAATTGTGGATCTTGACAGCTTTAAACCCCGAATTACTAAACCCACTCACCATTGCCACTAGTTGGCAGTTCGGTTCCGTTGGAGACAGGCGATGTGGTGGGCAGATTTGCATATTCAGAAGCTCCACCATTCCACTCATCCGATCCACTCAAGTCAGTCACACTTCTGAAACAAGTTGTCAACTATCATACTGTACTTATTGACAACGGATACCTGCTACACGGAGAATTGGGAATAAAACATAAAACAAACAAACTTCAACACTCAAAAAAAGCTCACCTTGGCCGATTCACCGGTATGCTAATCGGTGATAACTTGGGTCCCTTGTTATCCTCTCTGATTTCCAAATGCCGGACTGCATAATCTGCATAGTATTCCACGGCACACTGACGCAGAGTTAAGCCTCCAACCCTAAAATGGGACATTATAAAATTAAAACACATATGAAAACAGTTGCGGACTCACGCAGCGGTGGGTTTCCCCATCGTTCAATATGAGGACTAGTTGAAACACATGGAGTGATAACATGCAAAAAGAAGCCAAATGGAGGCATGTTTGATCAAATTAATTCATATGTAATAATACATGACTATTCTGAAAAAGAGGTAAGTAATATTACACTACTAGTCAAAAATACAATACCAATTCAACGACCACAAAGACAGTAGTACAAACTACTAACGTGAGCGGTTCCTTCTCATCCGGCCAGTATTTGGCACACTGTTGTCTCGTCTTCTCTACCAGATTGGCTACCATCACCACGATATGCACATCCTCTTCCCAACACATTCTCCAGAAGTCGGCTACAGTACCCGCCAGAGGACCTTGGGCCGCGATGAAACGCTTCCGAGGATCGTAGCCCTGGAAGAGTAGGTCAATTGGACAAAACATAAATGTACAAAGTAAACCATGTACTATCAAATATACAAAACCACAGCCATACAAAAACACAATGTTTTAACACTCCACTAAAAACCCATGTATAAATCATAAAGGTAATCACTTCAGTTGCTGATAGGCATTCCAAGGAAGAAAATACACCCAAAAAAATGGCACTGTACCGCATTGAATAATTGAATACCCACAAATAAGAAGGAAGACAGTGTATTGAGCATTAGACGTAACAAATTAAATAAAAATTACCGCAATAAAATTGGCATTTATATAGTCCGAATTTTCGTCTCCGTCTATCTTCTTCAAGCGAACACGTGTCGAATCAAACGCACGGATATCGTTATATCTGGAATCGCATACAATACATAAGGCATTGGGTATTGTGATTGAGATTAAAAAAAAATTATGATAATCCGTTACTCGTCAACTTGCGGGAAAGAGAGCGAAAGAGACAAAACAAACTACAAGAACATAACAACGATTATATTAATTCGGTAGCTAAACAATAATATTGAAATCCAAAAACCATCACATAACGTTCGCGTATATCACGTTTAAAAAAATCGCTTACCTATTCTTCGGAGCATTTTCCTTTCGATTACTCGCCGTGCATTCATGCTGGTAGTGGGGCAATTTCTAAAACATATCTACACATAGTTAAATAAATAAGTTCTGCTGGCTCCCATTACTAAATATATATAATAATAAAGAATTAATGTCGATTTATCATCGTAAAGAAGAAGAAACATATATACAACAGTGCCCAGTGACAATAAAAACGGACAAGAAACCAAAAGCTTACCTCAAACTCCTGAGCAAATAGAAAATCGGTGTCCTTGTGACGATCACGGTATTCACTGGGAAGTTCATCGGCAGCAACTGGACCATATGAGGACATTTTCAAGGGAATATGCTCAGACGACATCTTTTTGCCATTTCTGAAAAGGGAAATAAACTAGGAGTAAAAGTGACACTAAAAACGTACGTGAAATAAACAAGTACCTCATTACTACATTACGACGTCTGGATGCCGAGTCACGAAGACTAAAAAAGGAGTAAACAAAACGATCAACATCATAAGAAAATGAAAAGATTCGTAACTTACATAAAAGTGAAGTAGGCAAAACTGGCTCCGGCCACCAATGCGAATACTATAAGAAGTCCGAGAACCAATAGAATTGGGGTCCAAGATCCATCTGAAAAAATAAGCATTTAAAATACTGACAAATAAAAACAGGAATCGATATTCCATAACATGTTATCCCACATGGCATGGCATTGCAGTCAAATACGAAGCAACGACGAATCAAAAAAACAAACACACACCTTCATTTGGCACCCTCAGATAAACGGGCTTGAAGTAGGCACTGTACGCATATGAGGCTCCAGAGATTACTTGCCTGCAAATCACAAACATCTACAAAACATTCTAGATCTACAGATTGACAGACAGGTGACACATTAGACAAAATAAATTAAGCGGACTAACGACACTTAGGAGTGGATGTTATTAGTTAACTGACATATGGTAACCACACGGAAATATCATTATCATGTGTTATCGTAATACTCCAGTACCTGACAGTTCGATATCTATTGTTCTTCGTCGCTTTGCTGTATGTAAATTTTCTCCTCGAAGGCGCCGGCGTTGAGGGCACAAGGACAGTCCGAGGCTGAAACAACAGAATGTACGTGGTGAAGTGCGTCAGAATTCAGAATCCATGCACCACCACTCGAACAGAGCACGAACACTCCCGTGAACTCATATTTGGATTTGAATATTGTGATCCAGGGTAAAGTTAGTTCCCAACAAATATAAATAATAGAAGCATACCCTTGCCGCGTCGACTCGAACAATCAGAAATCCGGTATACTTGATTCCCGTTCTCAGCGCCACATCTTCGGTGCTATGTCGCGACAAGTATCTGCAAGAAATCAATCCATATCCATTTATAATAATAATAATAATAATAATAATAATAATAATAATAATAATAATAATAATAATAATAATAATAATAATTAATAATTAATAATTAATAATAATAATAATTAATAATAATAATAATAATAATAATAATAATAATAATAATAATAATAATAATAATAATAATAATAATAATAATAATAATAATAATAATAAAACTTACGTCAGCATGCATGGCTTCACTCCACTCGTAGTGTTTCCGTCTCCAATTATCGCCTCGTCGGGCAAAACTTTCGAATAACTTTCCGCAATGTACGCAAAATGACTGAAATAAAGAAGATCGTACAATAATCGTTATGCATTGGCATTTTATTGTCGTAATAAACACAAATAGCAAAATTAGTAAAATACACAACGAGTTATTATTTAGAAACATACACCACAATCTGCTCTAAAAACTTTTAGATAAACTCACGCGTGTGTCACATTGTCTCCCACTGAAGTCTTCAGATTATTAGCATACACAACAGCAGAACTGTCGACCACAATTGTATCGGGTGAGATGAGGGAATCCAATGAGACATTGTGGAGCATGGGCACCACCGCTACATAATAACACCTAAAGGAACTTATTTAGGTCAACCACGCAAATTAAACAAACTGTGAAAGGAAAAAAACCTACGAAAGGAATGATAAATATACTAGGCGCTAAACATAATCACTACTCACGTAATCGGTCCGTTTGTCTCGGCTGAAGGTTTTTGAAAGCGAAGAGCAAAACTGGTGAGATTTGTAGCCGCAGGAACCACAGTAGTTGGAGTGTCAACCTATAATTACAGACTTCCTCGCAAAAAGATACAAAAAGAATAGAATGTTCTCGTTTCATTTAACTAACAAATATTATATATAGATATAAAATAAGCAAGTAAAGAAGGATAAAGTACTGACATAATCTGGTGGCGCATAGTCGGTGGAGCACTGTTGTGCAAATGTGACCGGAATACTCCTCCCTGCTCTGTTCTCCGACCAAATTGTCACAGAGTAGTTGCGGTTCGGCTGCAATGGCAAACACGTAAATACAGAGTTTAGCTATACAACTTTACGCCCAGCTACAAAGAAAAATAACATGAAAACTAAACAATAAACAACCAACCTTCAAGGGTCCAAACTTGCATATAAAATACATCGCTGGAAATTCGATCGGGTTGACTTTTAAATCAGTTGCGTCATCCTACAACGAATTAAAATATGTTTTCATATAGAAAAACGCTGCAAAGTTAACAAAAAATGCACAATATGGTTACTCCAGTGTACGTCCTGTACACTCATGCTCATAACATTACATGATTACATCACATTGTGAAAATAGCGTACCGAATGAAAATTGGCGCATCCATTATCCGTAGCGGGTGGAAAATGGTCGGGTATCAGGGTGTCACCCCCTTCCCTAACCTTTCCCTCAACGCGCACCTAAACACACATATAAAAGAACACATATTATGTGATCAGCAAGGATTATAGGACAAATCTCATTAAAAAAAATACGACCGTAATGGACCTGGACCAACATCAAACACTAATTACTGTGCATATACGTATTCGAAATGAGGTAAACAAGAAACAAACTGTCAAAACCAGTTAATCAACGTACATAATATGCCTTAATGATTCCATTGGCCACTGCGGGGGGCTTCCATTCGACCTCACAATACACACTTCCAGCTGATCGATCATCATGAATCAGACGAAGGGCTTCCAAACGAGGAGTCTCCGGAACTGAATGGGCAACAGATATTAAAGCGGTATAGTAACTGGTTGGTGAAACGAATACTGAACACAACTTCATTCATATATAATATATTCCTGCGCCTGCCTGTAACACGGCATATAACACGAAAGTGCAGTTGTCAAGGACATGTTTCATAAACCATGATATACAGCTTTAAGAAAAGAGAAAATACAAATCATTGTAATACACACGTAGAGGCAGACCAGATATATTCCGATGCGAATACTTCCCATATCAAACATATATATAGCATACCAGTCTCGAGTGTGTTGAAGTGTCTCGTTGTGCTCATAACCTCCGGCCCTCCCCTCACTGTGATGTGAAGTGTGTAAGAGGAGGCCGGTTTCAACTTGGGGATTATCAACGGAGATGTTGCGTTCGTCTTCTTCCACACCTCACTTTGATGCCTATTCGCCACCAGCCTGGAACATTTAAAGATTTCAGTAATGACATTTATAAGTAGATGTGCTTACTAGCTCAATTACAACTGAATAGGTTTTACTACTTCTTCAAATATCCGGATAATACATCTTAAAGGAACCCAGAAATTTCACAAGTTCATCACTACGAAATTAATTAACATGGATAAACGATTACTGCAAAGAACAAGCGTATCTATTGTGCAAAAAAATGTATAACCATACCTCAGATCAATTTGCAGTTTTGAATCAGCATCTATCTCCCAAGTCACGTTTGCTTCTGTAGCATTCGGTGTAACAGCGAGGTTGTGAATCATAGGCAGTTCTAAAATCAATATCTGTACATGTGAAAAAACACACAAAATACATAATCAAACCATGCGATAAATTCCACTGGAAACACATAAACAAAGGGATAAAAGCTCAACAAAAGACTAATGTCGTCCAACACTACTATATGACAGATTTCCTAAATGTACAACTGCACAACACACACAGCTCACAACACTACGAGTAGACATGCATGCACGATGCATTCTACCTGAATGAGTGCGATTTTTTAATCTAATCGGACCATTTCCCTTCTTCGAACGACGGAAATAACGGATAATGTGTGGTGGCAGAGGCCACGTATCCCCATTATCTATCTCTAAAACCGAGTCGATAACATTTCAAAGGATGAGCAAAATGTTAAACATACACCACAATCAATCAATAAATAACCAACCTTTCACTTCAAAGTCCATAGTGAAGCTGGCTTGTGGCAGTGTTCGATCTTTATGACTCGCAATGCACATATAAGTGCCCGAATCGGAGAACTGCACGTTCTTCACCTCGAGCGTCCAACATGGGTCTTCTATATAGGGCACTTGGGCAAAGTCGAGGTTCTGAAATAGCAATGAATGAGCTTGGTACGGAAGTGGTCACAATTTTAACAATAAATCAGGGCTAGAACTAAAGGAAACGTAAGCGAAACCACATCAAAACACATTTAGACAAAGAATACTAACTGACCATATATGGATGGGTAGAGGCATCTTTTGTAACTGAAGAATTGTGCACGAGGTACATTCCGGAAGCATCAACCACTCCATTCGGATCGATATTCGTACAACAGTACATGGTCACATCGTTTCCCTTGTACACTGCATGGGCCGGTTTGATGAAACCAACTATTTTCAACTCTCCTACAAAAGAATTTCAAATTTCAAGTAAAACTGGTGGTTCGGATGCAACACAAACTATGTTAAAGGATCGTACATACTTTACCTTAGGCATTAGAGGTATCTTGAAATGTGAAATAGAAAGTTATCCAAAGCGCCATCCGCTATATAATTGGTTTACTATATAAAACTAAACGTATAAAAAGTTAACATCAAGTCAATAATAGGAAAATAACCAACTTTTGTCACATTTAACAGGAGGCAGCTTTCCAAACTTCGGTTTCACAATGTCGTCGAACATGGGAGGACAAACACAAATGTTCTGAAAGAAAAGGTTAAACCGTTAAACTCGTAAAAATAAAATAAAAATCTGAACACACAAAAAGGCGAATGACAATTCTAACATACATTACTTGATTAACTTAAACAGAGTCAAATCAAAGTTGTCAAACTATACATAACGCAGCAATCTCTACAGCCAATAAGGCAAGCGCAAGGATATGAAATTTTAAAGGACAATGGACAATACCTGGCAATATGGCAATGTATGATTGAAATGAATCTGAGGAAAAATACGTAAAGCGTAAAGCAGAAACTGACTTTCAGACAAACTGCGTTTCCCAAATTAAACCGTGTTGTGTAATTCTTATCCATCGCCATACACGAACCGGCTTGTTGTATTGTGCACTTGTTTGGAATATCTAAACATAAATATTATATTACATATGAGAGTCAACCAAAATCTCCCACCCCCACAAAAGTACCTCTTCATTCACTTGGCCTTGTTTTACAGCACGAACTGCGACAGTCCATGTCCATAACTCCCAAAGCAATAAACAAAACACAACCCAATGTAGATAAAATAAATAAATAAAACTGGAATGAATACAAAATATACGTACATGAAGGGCAAGATGACGGACATAAACATCTTCCGTAATTGCCTTCTGGGTCTTTCCTACACGTTCCTCCGTATACACAGTCGTAGTCGGATTCACAGCGAGGAACGCCTAAAAGCAATGGATGGGATAAATATCCACTGATTGAGAGGGTTATAGAAATTAACGTTCAAGCACCAAACACTCTCAAAATCAATTTCAGAATGCTTAGAATGTGATGATCTCCCATTAATATTGCAGCTTTTGAAATTTGAAGTGCGTTTGTGGGTTACCTCCCCGTGATGAAAAGAATTGTCAAGAATTTGCATTGTACATAACCTTATACGTAATAAAAAAAAGTAAGGTAAAAGTCAGAAACTTACCCAGCTGATCGGCCGTCTGAGGTAACTGAGTGGTTGAGACTAGTTCATCTTCTTCCTGAGAAGTTTCAGAAGTCTCCGTGTCCGGCTCTTCTGCAGAAAAGAGCGGAGACTGAAGTGAGAGACCGGACAAGAAGAGTAGGCAGACAAGGAGACACATCCACTGAGCACCACCGCCTAAATCTTTATTGAACCACAATTGAATAAAGGAGAACGCTCATGTAGCGTAAAGATTTTTTTTAATAAAAAAAGTAAGAATCAAAAAGGGACCAACCCCATCAAGCCAACAAATCAAAGTAGCTGACGCAACAAGTTAAAAGTAATGTAAGAATTCGCCTATGCCTATTCTAGGGACCCCGATGCGTTGCTTACAACATTCGATTCTCAACGAAAGATAATTCATTACCAGAAACACAGTTATGCTATAACTATTATTATCAGTGACAAAAATGACTATTTTAATCAAATAACTAAAAATAAAAAAAAAAAAAAAAAAAAAAAAAAAAAAACAGAAATAAAAAAAAAACTCACATATTCGAATTCTGTGTGGTAGCATTGTGGCTAACAAATTAAGAGCACATCATAGAGGCTCGATGCGAATAGTAATGGTATTCAGAAATAAATTAGCGAACGTAGGGGCAGTCGACTCTCTGAAAACAACATAATAATAAATAAACATTATAAATTATGCGTGAATAAAAAAATAACTGAATAAAAAAGCCCGGGCCCTGGCCAAATCATTAAAATAAGACAGGATTTCAATTAAGAATACAAACCATACAAAAGAATTGAAGAGTTCTTTTGTATGGTTTGTACAGGAGTATTGAAATCGTCAACTGAAATTCGAAAACTGAATGACGGGAGACAAAATAGAATGCATAACACAAAGAAATGAGAACCGCTTCGTGTGAATAAAATATTTCATTGATTAAAAATTTTAAGTTTCAGTATTATTTAGGGTACTGTTACAGAATCTTGACCATGCACTAGAGTGACCATCTGAGAGAGAACACGATAATAAAGGGGTATTGCAGGGAATCAATACAAAAGGGTATAGAGAGAGAGGGAGAGAGTGAGAGAGGGTATGGGAAGGGAGGGATGCACCCTTGAATGGTCGACGGGAGTGACCAGACGGAGAGGTGCAGGGACCAAGGGGTTAATTGAAGAAAGAGGGTGACCCCCAGGGAGGGAGAGAGAGGGGGGGGGGAGTTACCCGGGTATCCGAGAGGGGGGTCCAAATAAGAGGCTCCCAGAGCATGAATTGACAATCACACTCGCAAACCACTATTCCCATTATTCCGCCATAACAATATATATACGCATGCGAGGGGGACAACAGAGGACTCCATCGGGACAGAACATGGAAATTAGGGTTTCCGATCGGGAGTTATGAGCCGAACTCGGAAAGGAAACACACAATAGAAAGTGAGAGAGAGGGAAAATAAAAGGATAGAGAGAGATAGAGATAGAGAGATATACAGAAAAGGATGAAGGAAATGAGAATACAGAGAGATTTAGAATTGCAAACCATTTTTAATCAAAAAGACAACAATCCGTCAAAATAAAATGAAAAAGTTAACTCAAGTTCATGTTCTCACTGGACCATGGACCATCCGGAAAAATAACTGAAAACTTACATCTGCAGCTGGCAAGACAGGTGTTTAACTAAAAAAAAGAGACAGCTTTTAGAATCAAAAGGCACTCTTTGTCTAAATAATGAGGGTAGCGCAACAACCGAGAACGTATACTGTGACAGTACAAAACACATTCTTCACATTCCTTTGCTTATAAATTATAAATCAATAATAATTGAATGGTGAATTAATGTCATTGTCATTGGTACTAACCAGACCATTTAAACGACACGACATGACGATGAAGAACATACAAATTTCTAAAACCTAATAAAAAAATTCTAAACCCTAATAAAAAAACACCCGACCCGGAAAACGAAAACATCAAAATCCAACACAATAGCACTATTCAGAACTACTCAAAGGATCAAAGGGAACTATTTATAGAAACACCAAAGAAAGAAATAGAATAGAAAAGTAGTTTCCTTCCTTAAAGCTTCAATGATGCTTCGATCACTTCATGTCTACGTCACAAACTCGGCGACAAAGTTCGCTAATCGAAAATGTCTCAGCAAAGAATAATGGTGCAGAGCGAGGAATTCTCTTCGCTGCCCAAATATGGAGAGAGAGCGAGAGATTAACTGTGCTTGCGCGACAAAACGTTCTTATCGAAAGATATCAATTCGACGACGACGATTTTGGTTACGTGTAATAGAGAATAGACAATGGAGAGACAAAAAGACACAGAGAGAGAGAAAAGGAAAGAGGAGAGAGAGAGAGAGAGATTCAAAGAGGAGATAAGAGAGAGAGAGGGATGGACGCCGAGAGGGACTGATAGCATTGATTAAGACGTCTCCGGCTTTGTTCTGTTCAGCACCGGGAGCAGCATCCCCACGATAGAGTTTCATCGAGTTATATGAGAAGTGGGAAACTATTTTTGAGCCTCAGCCTCGAGCTCGAGCCTATTCAGACATTCATCCGATGCTTCATCCGATACATTAAAATGATTAAAATAAAAGGTATTTTATTATTTTATGAACTGGCCACCAAAACAAAACAAAACTTGTCGGATTTAGTTGGCTTGTTCAAGTACAGTACGTACATACTACACACAAAAGAAAGAAAGGAAACCAAAGCTAAATGACACGACGAAACCTCCTACAGTATGCTATAATATTGCGCAAATCTCATACAGTCCTATTCCTTTGGCCGTTATTTTAGCAACCGGAAATGGAATGGCTATGAACGTACGAACTAGTAGTGTGTAGTGTAGTCTCACCTCCAAAGCTCAATTCATTCAAAAACTGCGCGAATAAATTTATTCGTGCATGAGTTGAGCTAGTCACAATCCAAGCGCATAAAAGAAGATTGGTGTCAAAAAAAATAGCCATCAATTTGAGAAAGGAAAGCTGGAAAGCAGACGAATAGAGAATGGAATAGGACTATAGGACAACACATTCACAACTCACAACAATACGAGATGATGGGATTGATGCATACCAATTACAACCTCCAACACAATGCACAACTACAACTAGCCACAGTTTCAGAGAGCTCACAATAAAACCACCGTAGTTGGTTGACAATAACACACAGACCACATCCACACGTGGTTAGTTATGCCCTAAGAAACAGTGTTTTATTTTGCTTACCGAAAAAGTAGACCGAAAGGCGAAAAATGAAAAAAATCGGAAAGTGGGCCGGAAATAATCAACAGTCAAAGAAATCCAACCAACTCATCAATAGCAAAATCAACATGAGAAATCAATGAAAAGGAGAATAGATAGACACAAATCCATAAGCGTCAAATATCAAAAGAATGGCAGATCGTGTTATCAAAATAGCATTTTCCGAAAACTACAGTAATCCTACACGGTTAAACATGTCGATCGTGATAAAAACTATAATAATAATCTATTTCAATAAGTCTAAGTGCAAAAAGGTCCACTGACCGAGTTCAATCCATAAATATACCCAATTTCGCAATCCTTCAATATGTGTTTCTATGTGGTCAACAGTTATCAATTAGTGCGGTGTGGGATCACTTCCGGTTGGGTTTTGAGAAGGGAAATGGATGTATCTTTTGTCTTTTCTAATCTCTACAAGACACAAGAAGACTCGCCGGCGGGCAATGTGCAAACCGTGCTCATTCATTATTATCATTTTGCAAAATGACACATTTCTCACCTAACGCTGTCAGATGAAGTCTTGCAGCTTGCACGCATAAGTTGCAGACATCGCCCAACAATTAAACAAATAAATAATAAGATAGAGCTTCGGGAGGAGGTAAAGAAAGGTGGGGTCGCAAAAATTTCCCCAATGCAAGAAACATCACATAGTGAGTGAGATTGTGAGATAGTGATAGATTGGAAAATGAAGGAGAAAAGAATAAGGCGTTTCCGGTGGTGAGTGTAATGGTTAGAGAACGGGTGAAATTGAGAGTGATTAGAGGGGAAAGGGGCGGAGAGTGCGTGGTCGGGGAGTTGGCTGAGATACGGGGGTGGCAGATGATCATGCTGGGGAATGAACATCACTGTGATGAGATAGAGCGGCCTGGAAAGGAAAGGAAGGAAACCTCTCCCGATTGGGATACTCCCAGAGATCCCAGTAAGCATTACCCATCCCATCCCGCTTCCACAATCCATCCACTAATTGCTTCACCGCAAAAAAAGAAACATTTTTTGGTAGAAACAACATATTGATTTCAAACTGGCAATGACTACATTATTTTGGAAACAAGCTATCCTCATGGACATGCCTGGAGGTCAAGAGCAAAAGACAATAAGAGTACAAAGTTACAAAGTAGGGCCAGGCATGCGGCGACAACGAGAACAAAAATGAACCGCCAAATACAATTATCCAACAATGAATACACGAACAAAACACCACATACAAACTAGAACTAACCAGCAATTCAGTCCGTCGTTGTCGTTAGGCGAACATTTGCATAGGCACTATCCGACCTCCTGAAGAAATTAAGGACCAAGTAATTTGTTAAACTATTAAAATACATTGCTTCAGAATAACAATTCGGAGATAAACAAATTGGGATTGCAAACCCGTATCATATGCATGTACAGAATCGTAGTTTCAACCATTTATTTTCGCTCTTTTTGCAAAGAAAAAATAGTGAAATAAAACTAGATCTACAGTAAACAGTATCCACCATTTATCCCCGTTGCGATGAGCGGACAAACAGAATATCACGATTTTCAGGTGTGGTATACTGTATATGCTATTGTAATATACGAAATAATATATTATCATAATTATTCTTATTCATCAATTAATCTACATGTTTAAGGAACACCTAAATAAACACAAATAATTACATACCGTATATCTAATTACACTCCAGAAACTCTATCTAAGGCACATCATTATCATACCTAGACGACGCTAATAACCTAAACTACCGTATCTACCATAGAGTAAGAAAAATATTATCGAAGGAAAATTCGAATCATAAAGACAAAGAATAAATAATAAAAAATTCCATTAAATTCCGTGTTGAGCCCTAATTCTTCTCGCTTCTTCAAATGACATTTGTTCTCTGAGGAATTTTTCGTACTCTTCTTTTCGCTTTTGTTCTAATAACGTTTCCTAAACAAATCTTTGTGAGCTCTAGACGTATGATAGGAACACACTATATAATTCTGGGCAATAAACTAATATTTGATGGTATTATGCCAGTGGTTCACATTTAGATATTATCCATGGTTGACCATTATGATATCCAAAAAGGACATAAATTACGAAAAAAAAAACGCTCCCACAAAATGGGACATAATACAAGCAAAGACAGGACAATAACCTACCTTGAACCTCTGAATCGCTTCATCTCCAGCACTACTGTCGGGAACTTTATATCCTCTCATCTGAAAGATCAACGATGCAAAAGAACATTTACTAACGTTACATAATCCTAATAATAAATCTCGCAAGTTTAGAGACATTGGCCAGTGGCGTTTCATAAAGGTACAAATGCGAAAGACAAAGGTTCTGTGACATACAAATTCTTTGAAGATAGCAGGTTGGTTAAACATCCAGAATGCACCGACTGGAAAGGCGACCAATAGGAAGAAACGACCGGACTCAAGCTTCCAACCACCCATCCTGAAAGGAGAGCAAAGGCGATAGATAGGGTATTACGAATTGACTAAAGACAGTTCATACCATACAGACCACACAATACGATAGTACAACCTCCGTCACGATATAAGCAAGGAAAGCTGAAATTCTTCAGATTTCACATAAAGAAAACATTATACGGTAAGCAACCGATAATACAAAATTCGGAAAATCAACTCATCACACAGCAACAAAATTTATTCTTAAAAACAAAAACAAACAACTCAGAAACTTCGTATAAAACAAATTAGTCAGGTTAAGGATAGCTCAGGGTAACAAGAGACTAGAACACAAAGTACTAAAGATCTAGCGAGTAATCACACTTTAATGACCTGTGACACTTTGTTAACAAAGCATAATATAAAATAATATAAAACTTTCTTTATATATCAAGCAGTAAAAGTGCAAGTCGAGTTATTACTGTAAACGTAAATCGTACCATAAAACTCCATAAAACTTTCATATATGTCAACCAGGTATATAAATCTAGCGTAGAACTGTAAAATTTACATGAAACAAACTAACAAAAAAACGAACTTTTCTGAATAAGCACAATGACAATGACTTGAAGAGATATAGCCGGTTTTTTTTAAACGTAATTTGCACGCTGTATTCAATTACCATGTACTGTAGTGTATGCAAAAAACTGCGCGATCTTTGGTTAGTCCTATATTCATTTGCATACAAGATATGGGAATGTGGTTGTTCAACAAGATTTCAAAAACCGGCCGTTATATAGCTACGGTGTGGGCACATTATTCACAATTCAACACAAACAACAAATAACATCGTCTGGTAATATTCAAGCATCAAACTCGACATACACAAAGCACCAAAAATGTACAGAATCTGTATACAAAGTACTCGTTCATATAGGCAATATCGTTAATTTCGAATCCAGTCAAGAATGATTAATATCAATTTTGGAATACAACCTGCACATCCCCATCTTCCAGCTCGTCTTCTCCTTCGTCATCTTCAAAGTCTCCATATTCCTCATCGGATTCATCATCGAAATCGCGGACAACCCAATCATCACTAAGACAAATCAGTTTTTTTTCAGTCGTCATTTTTTATTGATACTCTTTGCGAAATAGAAAAAGAGAGACCATCATCATCATCAAAACGATGAGAAATATCTGTTAAGATGATACTACGGAAAGACTAGGCAGCAGTTATTGCATTCCACGGCGAACATCCTTTGTTAGCGCTAACATAGTTTGGGTTTGATCCGAGCGAAAGACCCTTTTACTGCAAATATTTACATTCGCCGCACAGCAACCGCGGGGGCCAACGCAGCCATCAGTTTTCGAAAGACATAGACAGAGTAACGCGATAAATCGGGTAAAACTGTCCACAGTGTGCACCACCCAGTTCAGCATATACGCTGCCAATTTGTCTAACAACTATCACATCAATATAAACATTTATTATGTAATAAATGTTATAAACGGAAGAATGCAAAAACGTACTTATCAGGAAGGACGCCTTCGAATAGCTTCTGGTTACATGTTCCAGTAGAGAAGTGAGAGTAGGGGTCTTCGGAATTAATGATCCTCGTGCACAACCAACAGAAGATAATCTTACACCGTGAGCACACCACTTTATTACAGCCTTCCGACTTCTAAAACAAGGTTATTTAGTTATTCGTAAACGTCAAAACTAGGTCACGGTGTGGACTACTTTTCAGATTGCATATGTAAATTTTAGCGAAGTAGTTAGTAGTTAGACAAATTTTAACCACAATAAACACGACTATTCTAGAAGAACTATGAAACATATGTCAATAAAGAGACACGAATTAAAGATTTAATGAAATTTGTATGTGATTAGTTAGGACCCTTGTTAGTAGTAACTGTTGTGAAGCGGTTCGTCTTAGGGTATCCTTTTGATTGCATATGTTTTGATGCATGTATCAATAAACTATTCACTAAAGACAACTTAATACTCTTACTTCTATGGCAACCTTGCACTTGGGACACGGTTTGCTATATCCCGCTATCCAAGTTTCACTCTCCACGCCCTCGACCACTCGTTGAAGACGAGACATACCGCCGAAACTAAATTGACAAATAAACACAAATGGTAAGAATAAATAAGAAAGTATAGATTAAAATAATACAACACAGGTATAGCGGAAAGACAGTAGCTGGATAAAATTTATCCAAAAACACACATAAAACAGTGTTGCTTGCGAGCTCTAAAATTAATATATCAATATAACTTCCATTTACATGTAAACATACATACCGTAGTGCCAGCGTCTGTTTTTCGCTCTCGGATCCGCGATAAAATGTATCAATGAGTTTCTTTTTATCTGCTGAAAAGAGTTGAGTCAAAACCGAAAACATGAGTAAAACAATAACAAACATACAACTATTCTCAGTATACGTCTCAGAATGAGAAAGACAAAAACCAAAAAATATAGAATACTAACCAACTGCAAATTGGCAAGGATTCAGGCCATGATACGTCCTTCCACAACGAACACAAAACGAAAATTCACAGTGCATACACTCGCCCAGCCAAGGTGTGCTAAAAACAACGTAAAATAAGCTGTTCTTCTAACACTTTCATAGCATAACACAAAAATAAACTGTTGTTCTAACACGTTCAAGCAAGTTTATTTTCAAGATGCATATGGATTCCTTCTTCACATGGAACACAAATGTTTCAACTAGACTATATCCTGCCACCAAATACAACACTAACACTATGAAAAACGCACCACCCACCGCTGACCGCACCATTAAAAGAAGTGAGCACAGCGTTTGAATACATGTAAACATACAATAGTACATACAATACAATACATACGTAAACATACAATTGGTAATTATACATGTGGATATGAAATAAATAACTCACCTTTGACTTAGCAGCACAGGTTTCTGGCAAGATGGTCTGGCACATGGGACAACATCGCTCATATTCGAAAGAGCACTCTCCAGAAGGATACGTTCATACCTACAGTATCATCATATGTGATAAGATAAGAAAACAACATGTATAAAGCACAAGGCTGTCATTCAATTCACAAAAACTCAGAATAATGAACAGGAAAGAATCATTCGACAGAAGGTTAGGACTGACTATCTATCGACAAAATGACAAATGATCCATCTACTTCCAAAACCAGATAAACAACAAAACAACAAATTAAACAATCAATAACTTACCTTTCATATTGCTCTTCACCAACAGCATTTTTCACAATGGACTGTGGTGCTATGGTATCACATCCATCACTAAGACACTCCAATACGCGGATCTGAAACGAACAGAGTACTAATGTACCTATGTACCCAAAAAGATCACACACATAAACATATGTCTCCGAACAGGATAACAAAATGCTCGGCAATTGCACTAAATCAATAACCACTATAACTAGTGACAAACCAACCTGCTGGCTAATCTTCGCCATGTAAAAAGCAGAAACACAATCTTTGCAGAACACATGACCACACGGAGAAAACTTGACACAATCAGAGCCCATTTTATTCTCGGCGCAAACCTGAGGAGGGAATGAAATAAAGTCAACGACTAACAACTGCATAAATAGGGATTGATTTAATCGATTGTACTTCGGAGATGAAAGGCTAGCTTGGAAATAAATTACCAAGCAATTAAGACCAATAATTAAGACCAAACAAGTATAGTAAAGCATTACCTCACAATCGTAACATGCACCCTTGAATGATTCTTCTTCAACTTGTTCACTTGAAGACTTTAATCTCCTTACAAGGTCCGCACTCGTAATTTTCTAAAACAAAATAACTCAAAACTGTTTTGCTAAGCCTCGAGATATGGTTCACATTTTCGCGTCACTAAACCGAAACAAAGGGAACTCACATATTTTTGCATATACGGATTGTTGTCCAAGCATATCGATGATGCATTTCGCACATACTCAACAACCTAAATTATTCGATTGAAGTCGGAGAAACATACAATGTTTTGCGGTACAAAAGCGAACATTTCATAATTAAACATATCGAGTTGAGGACATCAAATAAAGTAAGTAAGAAGGCAAAAAGCATAAACCAACTTGTTCGGTGATCGTCTCACTGCAGAAGAACAAAACTGGAAATCCCAAGTTCTCCGTGCAAACCTCTGAGAGACGTTCTTCGATATTTGCCTTCTAAATACTATGCTGAATGTTTTCCGAAACGCTGCGTTATAGTGTTCCCATTCGTTAGTGCATTCTGTTTGTAAAAATTATTATTGTAACACGCACGGAAACATTGATATCAACTGGGTCAACAACTACCAACTAACCGCAAAAAAACAAGCAAGCCACTGAAATCACATAGTAAACAAAAAGTAGTCTATAGAAAAGGAAAGATCACCAGTGTCTCATCGATCCACAATGATTCAATGGCCAATGTTGGTTTTTCTTCTTCAGGATATCCTTCGGGAAATTGAAACAAAAGGGAACAATGGGGCAAGGCATGAGTTTCCATCCGTTTCAAATCTAAAAACAGTAACACGAGGTAAATAAGAGTGTCATGGTATAAATTCCAATGGAGGTGGGTGGCCTGGTTAGCTTAGTGATCGAAACATATATCAAACCAATATTAACAAATGGATTATACGTTTCACACAACATATAAATAGGACATCGCATACGACAAATGTCTGAACCAATCCGGAGGTGTTTGATGCGCGCGCTCTTAGTCACCGATTCATGCCCCAAGAGTGTTGACCTTAAACATCAAACAAACTTACCATTTGTCCCACAATCAGTGTACGTCAATGTAATGGGTTTCTGTAGGGGTTCGAGAGATATCTGGATCTTTCCACAAACATTCGAATCGGTGACCAGAACCTTGAGATAAAGTATGTTCTTCTTTAATATTACATCATCTTTGATCCAAATCTAATGTCTTTGGGAGAGTGAAGAAAATTGGAAAAAAGCATAGTACCTGAACATTGCTCTCTCCCAAAACACTCGTTACAACTTCTAGCTCTTCCAACTGTTGATCACGGTATCTCATCTCATTCCCCACAAGGACCTAAACAGAAACTTCGATCAAGTGGAAATTCATTCTTCTAAATCTCCTAGTCGATCTGATACAATCAGAAAATAACAAAACAACTAAGAAAAAATAAAAGATACGGTTGATGAATGTATAACATCAATTTCAGTGAGAAACCGAGTGGATAAAAATTAAGTGTTTATGTAAAAATGCCAGCAAGGAACAAAATATCAAAGCACGTTACTATGTACTGCATGGATATGGTGTCAACAAATAGTACATGAGGCCGCTCAGACGGTGGAGAACTCAGAAAATAACATTTTTGAGAAAAGTCTAATCAACGCAAAGTAAACGGAGTTGGGAATGTGAGTTGTACGGTAATGGGAGACCAATCGGTTACGCCGACTGGAATAAACTCCTAGCGAACGGGCAAAAGATAAATTAGCCTTCGTCTGAGATCAAAAACTAGTCAATCATTGGAAAGTCTTTTTGGATAATAGTTCCTTCAAGAGTTCATCCAGTTCGTCGTCTTCCAGTTTATTTTCGAGTGATGGAACCAGGGCCTAAACAAACAAAATGAAACACAGATCCCTGAAAAAGAATAAAAGCAAACAATACATAAACTAAAATGTTGTTCGGAGTGTGTACCTTCGCTTCCTCTGCAGTCTCTGGACACAAATTGGCAACTTGGGCAACTTCGAATTTATGAAGAGGCTTCGCTAAAAAAAAGTCTCGATCAAATAAACACAAGATAATATGTTATATGCTCAAACTTAGTTGCTTACAGATAAGATACCTACCAGCTGTAAAGAAATTTACTTACAAACAAAATAATATAAAGAATTTACATTGGAATACTGTTCTAACAGCACGGATGCTTTCTCGGTTCTTAAAGCGTGAAAGTCGTCGGGCATAATTCAACGTTTTGATGAAAACCTAAACAATGTTGATATAAATAAGCATAACGTGGCTGCCTTAGAACACTCTGGCACATTATCATATGTACTGAGTTTCTTCAAATACGATCAAAATTGCAAAGAAATGCAAAATGATTCAAATTTAAACGCACTAGAAGTATAAGACGCACCTCACTCATGTCCTCAATTTCATCTTTGTGTTCATTTTGTTGTCTACGATGTTCTAACAACAGAAATACTTCGGAAACAAGAAGAGCATCAGTCTGGGCGGCCTCGAATTCCTGGAATGGTCACTGTTTAGAAAGCACCAATAATACGATGATGGAAGCAAGTGTTAGGAATAGGAAATTAACGTACTTTGGGGAATTTCATGTCCGCTGCATCTTCTTCGGGAAGTTCTTCAGGATTGTTAGTTGTCATTCTAAAAAGAGTAAGACCAGTAAGTGTAAGAATTTACGGTACTATTGTATTTGTCACATAGACACATATTCACTACAACAACAAAATACACATCATAAAGGCATAAAGGAAAAGCACGCCAATCAGCAAAACAATCAAAAAGGGGTACTCAAAAAAGAACGAGCGATTACAACGTGGACCACCAAAGTTGTGCTTCAGATTTGCTATCTAGTTCACTATGTCAATATTCGAATACTTTGTAACAACTATTTATATATAATATCGCCTGTATACAGGAATTATAGTAGAAACCCATCGTTAATTACGAACGAGCAACTAAACAGGAAAGAGATGGAAAAGGGATTTTCGCTTTTGGTCTTTCAGAATAAAGTATTGAATATAATATACACACAAAATGAATAGACCAGGTCTAGTACATAGACCTAAATAGCAACGTATTAGCACGAGCAATTGTACGCATGTTAGCACCAAAGCACACGCCAATAGACACCAAACTAGACACAATTAGCTCTCTTTTGGTGCTAACTGTGCACTATTGCTCGTGCTATTACGTTGCTATTTAGGTCTTTGGGATAGACGTTTGCTATTTAGGTCTATTGGTTTTCCATGAAGCAACAAAATCGCGATTGCAAACAATTACAAAAGATCAAGCAATCTTGCGAAATTTTATTAAATTGTACGGTAATACGGTAAAATCGTGCAGTGTGTACAGTAAATATCGTTATTCTGCACAATTTCCAAAGATAATTTTCTGATTTTTCGTTTTTTATTTGAAATAAAAAGTATATTTTTTATGTGGAAGCGATATATGTTTATTGTCCGTTCACGATTTTTTACGGTTGGTAGGGGAGGGAGATACGCTTCATTTCTTTGTCTGTTTCTCTGACAAGCTGTCAGACCACTTTTATTTTTTTTTGTCTTCCGCTTTACTTCGGTGTACACTGAATAAAGTATTCATATTTAAGTTTGTTTATTTCCCATTATTTATTTATTTATCTCCTTTATTTTGTTTGTGTCTTGATGCACGCCGTTGGTTTATTCAGGTCGGCGTCAGAAACCAGGGTCTATTATTTATGTCTGGTGCGGTTGAGAAAAGCGAGCGGATTCTGCTGGCAGATTACCCGAAGCTGCCACTTCCAGAAACTGTCGTTTCAAAGCTACATAATGATTCCCTGGATTGGGCACACGTTAGTCATTTCCGTGATTTTTTTAGGTTTACATTTATCTGTTACGCATAATGACACTTATGCGAATGATATGTTCTGTTCTAAGAACAATTAAAAACATGAACGAGAACGAGTACCGTTTACAGTAGTAGAGTAAGGAGTATCAGATCAATATAGCTGATATGCTTATCCCAACAATGAACTACGATCTTCATGGATCTAATATATGACCTGTCTGTGCTTAAATTTGTGTAAGTTTAAATTCACACCAGGACCTGGTCCTCTATCTCTGTTTTAGGCTAATGGTCTTGTTATGCGGACAAAGGAGAACCGTGACAAAAGTGATATCTGCATGAATGCTCCACTGGCGCTACTTCCATCTCCATTCCCTCGTGAACTTTTCGATCAAGCAGTCAAAGTTCAGAACGTTAGTTGATCTTGGGTTGCCTAATTAAGATCTATAAATTGAGAATCTTCCCGTACTTTTTCCACTTCTTTCGTCGTTCCCATGATCCCATGTTATGTAAACGTATTGCTTTAGGGCATTGCGGAGTTGTACATGCGTTTGGCACATGAAACGAACTTCCTTGTCGAATGTCATCAGAATGTCGTGAAAACTGATGAATTCACCCGACGGTTACTTGACATATTGACTACCGTAGTTAAGGAAGGTAGGGGCATTTTTCCATTGCAATATCGTTACATGTTAGTTGATTGATTATTGATTGTCTCGGTACATATTATTGCTTATCTCATTGCATATTGCAATCTCATAGGACCGGTGAAACATTGATGTTTTAGGTTTTAGTAACAACGAGGTAATGATAACTTTTACCTTTTATTACTACGGCTAAGTGGATCAACTCAACAATTTGTCATTGCCCCCTTCGTATTCTTTCCTCTCAACTTTTTGTAGGACTCGCACAGAAGTTTACAGTGGCAATTCAACGGTCGGACTATATGTGTCACAAGGACCCGTTCACTAAAGATTTCTTCTTGAGACAGGTTTACTTTTTGCCAAACATTTTTTTTATTTTTTTTTATGCCTAGATTTTGCTAATCAGCTATACTCGAAAAGTTGGTAAAAATTAAACCTGTCTCAAAAAGAAATCTAATACTTTTCAAAGTCATTTCCAGGTGGAAGTGAACAACATTGCTTCGAGTATGGGCGCTCACGCGGAGCGCCTTACGAAATGGCACAGGTAAGGGCGTAAATTAGGGTCCGCATCTCAAAAATTTGGGTGATACTTGTATTCGGCGGCGCGCCTTATGTTAGCTATGACTTTTCCAAGCAAATCTTCGTCGTCCGCAAATCAGGATTGTGTGTTCGAGAAAAAACGCAGACGCAGACAACAATATGTAATGTAACGAGATAATCGATAATCAATAATCGTTAACGCGAAATTACTCTAAATGATTGAGAGTCACAGTAAATTGCCGCATTTAGAATATTCGGTGCATATTTTATCCCCTTACCTGTTAAGACGTGTGCTTCGGGAACTGGGATATTCGGAGAAGGAAATCAAGTTATCGATCCCCGATAATGAGCCAATTGCTTTGATCGCCACAGCACTGCTAAAAGCAAGGTTTGTGTGGTTGAGTTTTTTTTCCTTTTGTGTTTATTGGTCTTATTTTTGCCTGGGTTTGCTTCTGTGTGCGCCATGTACTTTGCAATGACATCAGGTTTTAATCGCTCAAAGTAATGCTTTTCAGAGAAGCATACGGTAACCCCGATTCGCTCATCGTCGTTGTCGTTGAAGATGTGAATCAGGTAAAGTTTTGTTGAGTTTTGATGAAAACCAGACGAAGCTAGAGAACCCCGACAGGAATAAAAAGGTGTATATTTAGAATCAGATTGACCAGCGTCATGTGGAGTTCGAGTTGGAGAATCAGGGTGTTTCTCCTGCAAATATTGTACGTCTGACGTTGACCCAATGTCATCAACAGTATGTTTTTGTAATCTGCTATTCAGGAAAGGCAATGGTCTAGTTTTCTGTCTTCCAGATGCTACCGCGGTATATTTTTGGATTCATTTTTGTAAAATATCCATGTTTCAGACTGAAGCTGTCTCCCGAAAGAGAACTCATGCTCAATGGTACTCCTGTGAGTGTTGTGTATTTCCGAGCAGGATACTCACCCGATCATTATCATTCAGAAAGTGAATGGGACGCACGTCTAACCATTGGTAGAGTTCTTTATTTAGATTCTTATGAATTTGAGAAGATCTAGACTCTTAGAGTAAATATTGTAAAAAGTTCTTAAACGGTTATGCACGCGAATACTGTGCACTGCACTCCATTAATGCTGCAATTGTATTTCCAATTTACATATGAAATAAGAAGTAGTGAACTTTTAGAACGTTCCAGAGCCGTTAAATCCCCCTGGATTGGCCTACAAGTTGCAAATACGAAGAAGGTGCAACAGGTTAGTTAGTTTAGGTCATTATGTTTTCTAATTTAGTTCACCCTCTCTTTTTTCATTGCCTGAATCCTTCTCCTTGTATACCTCCCTTGTTTGTTGTTGTATCTGACAATCTGACTCTGAACTCTACATTATGTACATAGCACATTGAAGTACAACTCTGTGCATTATGTACATTGAAGGTTCTGGCTGCCGATGGTATTCTGGAGCGTTTTTGCTCCAATCCGCGCGTCGCTGCTTCAATTCGCTCTACATTTGCTGGTCTCTGGTCGCTGGATTCTGAGGATGTGCACACGAATAGAATCATCAAGGTGGGGAAAATATTTTCATACATTTAGGACTTAAGGTTATTGTCAGAGATGTCATATTCCACTAATTCCACCTTGTGTCCAGGACGCTAAGGAGCACCCGGAACGTTATGTCCTAAAGCCACAACTAGAGGGAGGGGCCGGTAATTACTATGGTGAAGTCGTGAGAGAGAAACTATTGCGTTTGAGTTCTGATGAATTGGCTGCTCATATACTCATGGAGAGATTATTCCCAGATCATGTGCAGGTAAAGAATTATGCTTATTCGTGTTATTACACATTCATTCATTTTTTTGTAATTATGTGTCTTTCACGCTTTCATTACTTAATTTATTCTGCTATAGCACCGTATTTTTTCCAGGACAGTGCCTCATCATAGCTAACTAGATAAGTTTCCCACCTTATTTCCATTTCAGAATTATATGGTACGTGCCAATCAGCCACTCGAAATAATGGATTGCGTGGGCGAATTGGGTATTTATGGGCAAGTTTTGTTCGTGTTGTGAAAATTTAGCTTACTTCGGATGCATTCTTTTCGTTTTCGTACTAAAGTAAATATAGTGATTTTTTTCCTGATTCTAAGTGTTCCTCCTTAAAGCTACATAACGGCAGGTTCCTGAAACGTATGATGGACAACTGTCCATCATAGGTGCCCAGTGCCAATTCTTGTCTATCTGAATATTTGCAGTTACGCGTACGGATACCAAGACGAGGACATTACTGCAGTGACTGGAGGACATATTCTACGCACGAAGGGAAGGCACGTGGACGAGGTAAGAATTGCAAAAGTTTGCTTTCAATTTCCTTTTTTTTGTGTGAGGTTTCTTGTGCTTTCCCGCAAAAGTTTGCCCTCCACTGAAATCCGAAATCACAATCTGTCATGATAACATGATCATCAAGTAGCCCTACAAAGTTTGCTGTCAGTCTGCTGTTGTAAATTTTAGTATATGTAAATACTGATGCCTACCTGCTTGGTCTATTTAATGATAAACTGGCCATGATTCTTCTTATCGCTTGTTATTTACAGGGAGGCGTTGCTGTGGGCGCTGCTGTGATTGACAGTCCGTTCCTTTATGATTTCCTCTGACCTCATACGCTTGGGTGAAGTTAAATAGTTTATGTAAGTAAGTAAACCCAGACGTCCCACGAAACGCCAGCTGTGAATTCGCGTAATATCTTATTTAGTGTCTATATAAGAACAGTTAGTAATATATTGCTTCTATGTACGAATTATACCTATTTTTTTTTCTGTGATACGATATAGCTTGTGATAAATAATTTTGCCTTATGTGTTACGTCATCGAGTGTCAACTGATAGGCCTCCCAATTGGAAAACCTACCAGTGGGACAAAAAATCGGGTATTCTGGTGATTGGTTGGGGGCTCGACGCATGTGGCGTTGTGTAGTGAGGTTGTCTAGTGCGTAAAAAAACACTGTTTTCAACTGGAAAACCCTGTGGCAAGTTGTATTTCAGTTTAAACTGATCTCAACACACTGTTTTCAACTGGAAAACCCTGTGGCAAGATGTATTTCAGTTTAAACTGATCTCAACACACTGTTTTCAACTGGAAAACCCTGTGGCAAGATGTTATTTCAGCTTTAAACTGATCTCAACCACACTGTTTTCCAGATGAAAACCCTGTGGCAAGATGTATTTCAGTTTAAACTGATCTCAACACACTGTTTTCCAGATGAAAACCCTGTGGCAAGATGTATTTCAGTTTAAACTGGTCTCAACACACAGTTTTCAACTGGAAAACCCTGTGGCAAGTTGTATTTCAGTTTAAACTGATCTCAACACACTGTTTTCAACTGGAAAACCCTGTGGCAAGATGTATTTCAGTTTAAACTGATCTCAACACACTGTTTTCCAGATGAAAACCCTGTGGCAAGTTGTATTTCAGTTTAAACTGATCTCAACACACTGTTTTCAACTGGAAAAACCCTGTGGCAAGATGTATTTCAGTTTAAACTGATCTCAACACACTGTTTTCCAGATGAAAACCCTGTGGCAAGATGTATTTCAGCTTAAACTGATCTCAACACACTGTTTTCCAGAATGAAAACCCTGTGGCAAGATGTATTTCAGTTTAAACTGATCTCAACACACTGTTTTCCACTGAAAACCCTGTGGCAAGATGTATTTCAGCTTAAACTGATCTCAACACACTGTTTTCCAGATGAAAACCCTGTGGCAAGATGTATTTCAGTTTAAACTGATCTCAACTCACTGTTTTCCAAATGAAAACCCTGTGGCAAGATGTATTTCAGCTTAAACTGATCTCAACACACTGTTTTCAACTGGAAAACCCTGTGGCAAGATGTATTTCAGTTTAAACTGATCTCAACACACTGTTTTCCAGATGAAAACCCTGTGGCAAGATGTATTTCAGCTTAAACTGATCTCAACACACTGTTTTTCAACTGGAAAACCCTGTGGCAAGATGTATTTCAGTTTAAACTGATCTCAACACACTGTTTTTCAACTGGAAAAACCCTGTGGCAAGAACAGTTTTAAAACTGATCTCAAACACACTGTTTTCCAGATGAAAACCCTGTGGCAAGATGTATTTCAGCTTAAACTGATCTCAACACACTGTTTTCCAGATGAAAACCCTGTGGCAAGATGTATTTCAGCTTAAACTGATCTCAACACACTGTTTTCCAGATGAAAACCCTGTGGCAAGATGTATTTCAGTTTAAACTGGTCTCAACACACTGTTTTCAACTGGAAAACCCTGTGGCAAGATGTATTTCAGTTTAAACTGATCGCAACACATTGTTTTCAACTGGAAAACCCTGTGGCAAGATGTATTTCAGTTTAAACTGATCTCAACACACTGTTTTCAACTGGAAAACCCTGTGGCAAGATGTATTTCAGCTTAAAGGGACAGGCCCATCAAAGTAAACCTATATTTACGATACGTCCATAGTGACTATCAAGCATTTTTATTACAATATATACAAACTAAATTTCACATTTATTTGCCATTGAAAACTTTTTTCCGATGCGCTCTGCTCAAATGTATACCGTAGAGCCGCAAATATCCTTGTCGTCAATGCAAATTTATCGTGAAATTATAATGCGATTAAAATTTGCATATATAGCTTTGAAATCTGCAGTTTTATGGTATACATTTGAGCAGAGCGCATTGGAAAAAAAGTTGTCTAGGGCGAATAATGGTGAAATTTAGTTTGTATATATTGTAATAAAAATGCTTGATAGTCATTATGAACGTATCGTAAATGTAGATTTATTTTGATGGGCCTGTCCCTTTAAACTGATCTCAACACACTGTTTTCCAGATGAAAACCCTGATGCAAGATGTGATCTCAGTTTCCAAGTGAAAAGATGTATTTCTTAAACTGATCTCAAACACACTGTTTTTCCAGATAAAACCCTGTGGCAAGATGTATTTCAGTTTAAACTGATCTCAACACACTGTTTCCAACTGGAAAACCCTGTGGCAAGATGTATTTCAGTTTAAACTGATCTCAACACACTGTTTTCCAGATGAAAACCCTGTGGCAAGATGTATTTCAGTTTAAACTGATCTCAACACACTGTTTTCAACTGGAAAACCCTGTGGCAAGATGTATTTCAGTTTAAACTGATCTCAACACACTGTTTTCCAATGGAAAACCCTGTGGCAAGATGTATTTCAGTTTAAACTGATCTCAACACACTGTTTTCCAGATGAAAACCCTGTGGCAAGATGTATTTCAGTTTAAACTGATCTCAACACACTGTTTTCAACTGGAAAACCCTGTGGCAAGATGTATTTCAGTTTAAACTGATCTCAACACACTGTTTTCAACTGGAAAACCCTGTGGCAAGATGTATTTCAGCTTAAACTGATCTCAACACACTGTTTTCAACTGGAAAACCCTGTGGCAAGATGTATTTCAGTTTAAACTGATCTCAACACACTGTTTTCAACTGGAAAACCCTGTGGCAAGATGTATTTCAGTTTAAACTGATCTCAACACACTGTTTTCAACTGGAAAACCCTGTGGCAAGATGTATTTCAGTTTAAACTGATCTCAACACACTGTTTTCAACTGGAAAACCCTGTGGCAAGATGTATTTCAGTTTAAACTGATCTCAACACACTGTTTTCCAGATGAAAACCCTGTGGCAAGATGTATTTCAGTTTAAACTGATCTCAACACACTGTTTTCAACTGGAAAACCCTGTGGCAAGATGTATTTCAGCTTAAACTGATCTCAACACACTGTTTTCCAGATGAAAACCCTGTGGCAAGATGTATTTCAGCTTAAACTGATCTCAACACATGTTTTTCAACTGGAAAACCCTGTGGCAAGATGTATTTCAGTTTAAACTGATCTCAACACACTGTTTTCCAGTTGAAAACCCTGTGGCAAGACGTATTTCAGTTCAAACTGATCTCAACACATTGTTTTCAACTGGAAAACCCTGTGGCAAGATGTATTTCAGTCTAAACTGATCTCAACACACTGTTTTCCAAGTTGAAAACCCTGTGGCAAGATGTATTTCAGTTTAAACTGATCTCAACACACTGTTTTCAACTGGAAAACCCTGTGGCAAGATGTATTTCAGTTTAAACTGATCTCAACACACTGTTTTCCAGACTGAAAACCCTGTGGCAAGATGTATTTCAGTTTAAACTGATCTCAACACACTGTTTTTCACAGTTTGAAAACCCTGTGGCAAGATGTATTTCAGCTTAAACTGATCTCAACACACTGTTTTCCAACTGAAAACCCTGTGGCAAGATGTATTTCAGTTTAAACTGATCTCAACACACTGTTTTTCAACTGGAAAACCCTGTGGCAAGATGTATTTCAGTTTAAACTGATCTCAACACACTGTTTTCAACTGGAAAACCCTGTGGCAAGATGTATTTCAGTTTAAACTGATCTCAACACACTGTTTTCACTGAAAACCCTGTGGCAAGATGTATTTCAGTTTAAACTGATCTCAACACACTGTTTTCAACTGGAAAACCCTGTGGTGGCAAGATGTATTTCAGTTTAAACTGATCTTCCACACTGTTTTCCAACTGAAAACCCTGTGGCAAGATGTATTTCAGTTTAAACTGATCTCAACACACTGTTTTCAACTGGAAAACCCTGTGGCAAGATGTATTTCAGTTTAAACTGATCTCAACACACTGTTTTCCGGTTGAAAACCCTGTGGCAAGATGTATTTCAGTTTTTTAAACTGATCTCAACACACTGTTTTCCGGTTGAAACCCCTGTGGCAAGATGTACTTCAGTTTAAACTGATCTCAACACAAGTTTTTCAACTGGAAAACCCTGTGGCAAGATATATTTCAGCGTAAACTGATCTCAACACGCTGTTTTTCAACTGGAAAACCCTGTGGCAAGATGTATTTCAACACACTGTTTTCGACTAAACTGATCTCAACACACAATTCTCAACTGGAAAACATCGCCAAGACGTGATTTTCTATGTTCGTCACGACTCTCCTCAATCCACGTTTTCTATCATTTTCCACTCGAAACCCTTTTTCGGATGTTTTCGGCGCAAAGTTGCATTCACCGTGCATTTGTTTGCTTGCCGGACCCGCCATTTCTGTTTGTTTTACCGCCGAACGTTTGTTTGGCTTTTCCAACTGTGTACTGCGGACCGGACCGGTTCGCAACTTCTTGGCAACCATTTTGTGACCATTTGTCTCGAAAAAAACTGGTCTACACGTGGTCTCCAAGTTGTCGCCAAATGGACGTTGACCGGTCACAAAAATTTTTTCGGTGTGAAACATTCTTGCTGTGGGCGAAAAATTATCGGCTATATAATATTGAAAGCTAAAAAAAACTCAGATGCGCCCGTTCAAGTCCTTTAATAATGTTCGGGGCGTGATCTTCTTTTTTAGAAATCCGGTACCAGGGTTTCCAGCTTTCCTGTAATATTTTGTTCAGAAAAATCTATTCAGTATGAAAATAAAGACTTGTCCGAGACTTGGGTTGTGCCAAACACAATAAGAGTTTGCCGGCTTTTCCAACTGTGCGACAGAAAAATGGATAGTAGAATCGCCAGCATATTTTTTTCCATTTTCCCTTCCGTGCGTGATTTTGACACTACTAACCTTGCCGTATCAAATTTGCTTTATCGATGCTAACTGATGTTGTTTCAGCATTCAATAAAATGAGCTTTTCGCTAAGCGCACCGTGTTCGTCGTTATCAGTGATGCATACCGTTTCTGAAATGAAGCCCAAGCGTTTTGCGAAATTATCTCAACGTATTTTACAAGGTAATTCCATCGTTTGGTAGTTTGGTTGCATTTTTCGTTGCATCTGCGCATCTACCCAAATTTCTATGCTATTAGCTTCTATTGTATGGGATTTACAGATCTACCCATTGCTAATCCCTCTACAATGTTCTCTTTGGAAGAAAAACAGCAGTTGTGTGAGGGACTACACGTCGATCTAGTTCAAGTCGATAATTTAGTAAGTTTTATAACAATTTTTCTCTACACTGTTTTGTAGCGTATGGATCGTGTTAGCTAGGCTAGCAGTAGTAGTAATCGGTGTTTGTCTGTTGCTGACCGTTTGCACTGTTTTGATTTTCGGCTCATTACCATTTTTAGGTATTCTTACGGGCTTCAGTATTCCTTCTGCATTTCCACTTTCAGGTCACGTTCTTACATAGCCTTTGGAGAGATATTGTTTTCTATCAACCAAACCAGGCGACTATGCGGGAAGTGTTGACAAAGGTACGAAAAACCCGAATATGTGACTTGTATACAGGCACCATTCTAATAAAGCGTCGGTTGCGTTTGTAAGTGGGAAGGTAGGGCGATAATCTGGGCGTTCATCATTCCGATTTTGGACTCGCTCGTAGCGAGAAATAATTTCCGATTTTCATTTCAAGTGCACGTGTGCACTCAAGAACCTAGAATATTGAGACATTGAACGTAATTTTTAATACCCTATTTATTAATTTAACCTCCCTTATTTGACCCTTATTTAGGCAAATGTCCCGGAGAACGTGGTTGAGACCATATCTGCAGTCTGGGACGAAATCGGCGCGGAAACAGTGAGCCGACTCGCCGATCTGTCCTGTTCGGGACTTCCGCGAGTCCATTCCACACTTTGGGGAGTCGATGTGGTGGTCACTGCGTTCGTTTCTTCAATACTTTATTTTTCATATTTAGTTCATCTGGGCAATATATGGATGTAATTTGAATTTGAGACGTGAGTTTTCTCAATCCATTCAAAAACTCATCATGCATCTGTGCCGTCTGGGTCTGCCTGGTCTGCCACAATTTCTCGTTGACAATGAAGCAGCTCTAGTATACTGTACTGTTTATCTCATGTTAAGTACTATGTTCTTGTGCACCTCAAATCAGTTTCCTCTTCTTTTTCTTTTTTTTCGGTACGTTTTTTTTATATCACCACTAAACCGAAGCCGAGTGGAGTGGATATATATAACACAGTATGACTATATTGTGTTGGAACAACTTTAGAGTGTTCCCCATTGTTTTAATTTTTACGAATTTTCCGTCCTGTATTCTGTATTCCACAATTCCACCTTCGCGACTCGGACTCCCAGAACTATTTTTAGAAGGAATCCCAGACCTATTATTAGAACCCTAGGACAAAAGCTCTCTCTATGTTACCTGGCTACGGCGGGTGTCGCGGTTTTATATGAAGTAGTAGACAAATATGGTTCTTTTGTTCTTTCTTGTTGATGTTGATGTTGATTCGTCTACTTTAGTGATGCGACTTCATCTTGCAAGGAGGCGCTGCTCAAGCTTCAGCTGAAAACTTCCAGTGGCTCAAAGAACTTCACATTGTCTTACGATGAGGCGTCGAGGTTATTACAAGCAACCAACGATGCTCAACGGGTCATCGACCGCCTTACTCAATGATAATGGCTCAAAGAGGAATGATAAGTGTGATCCGTTTCTCTTTCATTACTGTACATTACAAGTATCATCTATCGTTGATTGAATAATTGCTTGCTTGCTTGATTTTTACTGTAATACTGTAATTTTCACTTTCATATCGATTATTTAATCGGTGTTTCTGGCAATGTTGAACTGGTATGTCGTGCTCTTGAGGGAGAACGCGAATAAATGTGATTCCTTGATATAGTTTGATACTTTTCACTGCGATGAAGTTGTTCTGACAAACTCATTATTGACTTGATTTTGTTCAGAAGGTTGTATTTTCATTTCACAATAGCGTTTTCGGCCCGTAGTGTGCCTCATGTACAATGACAGTGACAATGCTATCCTAGCTTCCCGTATTCAATCTCATTGGCGGGAAAGGCAGTTGAGTACATCGATCGAGGTCGCCTTTTGTGTATGGAAGACTTGACTTATTTCTTGTTTTTTTTTGCCATTAGAATGTCCAAATCCGCGTGTTTCCGATTCCATAGAAATAAAATACTAATAAATTGGACAGATTAATTGTCGTTTCCTCTTTCGCACTTTGGGACGTCTCTCAAATCTCTCCTTTGATATTGGAACCTTTCTCCATGTCTCTATTCTCTATCATTTTTCGTTGTCGTTGTCTCACTTTGAACTTTCAGTGGATTACAAGAAAATAATATAATCTCTTCAGACAATGAATGATCGTGAACGGGCAACTCGTCTCAAACTTCCAACTACCGTTGTTAATCGAATCGTCAAGGGAGCTCTCCCCGAGAATTCAAAGATTAGTTCAGGTTGGTTCTTGTTCAAATTAAGTTATGACTTTGCTTAGTGATATCTTCTGTCCAAGTTTGTTCCCGTCTACATATACTGGTGTTTGATATGGTAATGTCACAGGTAAGATTTCATATAAAAACTGATCGAGTCATACTGTATGTCAGGGTCGTTGGGGGAGGGTGGTTTTCACTACCTTTACGCTACCGTTTCTATGTTTTTCACCGCCTTTACGCTATCGTTTCTATGACTATGTTGTAGGTATGCTTTGTTTACTCCACTAAAAAAATGTATTTTCTTTATGAAATCTCTTTATGAAGGAAAACAGCATGCTAGTAGACGAGACGCTTATTTTATTTCATCAAGCACACATATTTTCAGAAGCAAGAAGTGTGGTATCCCGTGCGGCCTCAGTTTTTGTCCTCAATCTAGCCTCGTATTCAACGGATCATGCACAGGGAAAGAAGCGAAGATTAGTTACAGCAGAAGATGTGGTCGCCTCACTCAAACAATTGGAATGTGAACGGCTTGAACAAAAGGTACAACTTTCGATATCGTTCACAAGTAGTGTCGAAGATGAAAATCATGGGTTAGGAACTAAAAAAATGTAACGTCGGAAAGGCCATATTGCGCTTGGATTTTATTCTGAAGAAACTATACCTCTATCGATATTCAGATGGAGCAAATGGTTGAAGCATGGAAAGTAAAGAAAGCTGACAAAAATGCGGAGGCTGCTAAGAAACGGGCTGACAAAAAGGCCGCAGCACATGATGCAAGTACGTTCTCTTCATATTTCCGTTTGTTTGAAGCCACACTAATGTATACATAGACTTGATCTGTATGCTGCATAGACCTGTAACCGCTTTACTACCGACCACACATTCATATTGCTCTACCGTGCAAAGTAATTGTTTCAGGTAAATTTTCCGACAGTACCCGCGTTGAACATGTGGTGGATGCAGGCGGAGAACTACCTGATACAATTCCACTCTGATCTCGTATCGACGTTTGCCAGCGAAGTTGATTGTCCCAACCCAAGTTATTTTTTCTCTCTTATTTACAACTCAACATTTCCTGATGGGTAATTACACTACATGCCTCCAATTAGCCGTGTGAATGCTTCCTCCCTCCTCAGTTTATGATTTTGACTTTCGCTAAATTTGCCTTAATTTGAATTTGCTTTATAATTTTGTAGTTTTCATTTGAGATACTCATAAATTATCGGCGGGTATCTATAATCTATATTTGTGTGCGAAAACTTGTTTCCTGCTCACTAAGAGCGCAATCAGAACATTCTTTATTTTTCATATGTAATATAATTTTTTGGCATTCGATCCTATCCTATAAAATGTTTTCCATAATTTTGTTGGCGAGCAGTTGATTTTTCTAACTATATTAGATGATCCCATAAACGAACGAGAACCCCATTATCAGATCAATTTAAAATCATACTACAAGTAAGGGAATGAAACATATAAAATATCCTAGGTGGTTTAGTTTGTTCCTAATCCGCGGGAACTGGTGCTGCAATGTTGAGGGTATTGGCCCTCTGTTTCGCGATATCATCGGCTTCTGGGGAATGCGTTGATTGACCGGGGCCTTCGGTCAATCGTTGTTCACGAGCCTGTAACAGTGGATTCATCAGCAGACGATAACTCTCTTCAGATATGATGCAGGGTCTGGGTACCATAACACATTGTAGTTTTTAACGAATAAGTCTCCCTACCTCCATAATCGACTTTTCCAAGTAAGGAATTGGTTTCGGTTTTGGCATTAACTTCTTCTCCGCGTAGTACCCAATCGTACCTATCACTGCCGCACACGGTAATACTAAGTAGTACGATAGTCGCTGACCTAAATCAGTTTAGTTGTATTCGCCATAGAATAATCTGTTATCCATAAGGACACCTGAAGTTTCTACGAGTACACTTGTTTTTTAAAGCTGCGCAATTGCACTATTCTGGAGAAGAATTGTGGCGCATTATGTTTGGGATTAGGACCGCACAGTCAGCTCATGTTCAACCTCTGAAATAAACGTTTGACCGATCCTATTCATGCAACGACGCAAGCCCCTTAGCATACTGTAATCCGATTTGCCATGACAAGTTTCGCGCAGAGGCTGATTATGATTAAAAATTCTGCTTAAACTTCAAATATTACCAAAGACATAAAGAACCGGCCACATAACCCGTAAATTCCACACTCAAGATGTTCCCCTCGTTCCTAAAAGAAGCAATTTCAGATTTCTGAAAATGATATCATAACTTTTGGAAAATGACAGTAATAGCGTACTAGGGACGACTGCCCGTATAGATTGTTTGTTCGACATACACACTTCATTTAACTTGTTTTATTCGAAACGAAAAAAAGTAACAGCAGGGCACATACGTGCGACAACAAGACCCTATACCACAAGAAAATAACCATGATTCTACATATTCATCTTCTAGTGGCTGGGGCGCTAATAACAATAACAATCTGAGTATCTCATTGGGAGGAAAATGAAACCAAACGTGGCTCATAACAATGAAACAAAATTACCAAAGTGCTTAGCAAAGTATGTATATTTCAGGAGTTCTCGAATTTATATAAATGTCAAATTTATGATACGCGCTACATTTATAAAAGGGTAATTAACAGAAAGCCTGAAAGACAGCCTACAATTATAAAAGGTAAAAGGGTAATCAACAGGAGAAGCCTGACAGAAACCGGTGCGAAGAAATAAAAGTGGGTAAATTCAAGTTTCCTACTTAGAAAATAATGGTTGCTGGCGGGATGGTTCCGGTGTGTCCACACCTCACTGCATCTAATTTGCATTGTTGTGATAATTCGGTCATCCGATGAGAAATACGCTGACTGCGGCTGTTCAACGAAGCGATAAACGTCACGTAACCTTCCTGAAAATATATTAATTATTAGTTCTTCACAACTGTGTTCGTGCTAGAATAACTAAGCGCTGCCCCATGAACCGAAAACCAACGGTCTCGGTAAAGGTAATGAATATTTTGATGTTTAAATCATATAAGTGTCACTTCACAAACAAGATTTCTGATTCTACATCATACCTCTGTTACAGTACCTATGTGAGACCCCAACATCCACGTTCAAGAGCGAATCTCTAACCTCTAACCAGGAATCTCTACCTTTAATCCTCTAGTATACGAAAAGAAAGAAACTGACTTGGACATTTGTACATTATGGAATACTTTACTCAGAGGAAGAACAAAAGTGCCTTACACCGCTCGCGTGCTGGGAACACTACTAAAATTCGATAATATTTAGCCAACGAAGAACCTGCCTTAATTTCCGTTGCCGTCTTTCGTGCCTCTTCAAGTACATGAGCTCGTAGTCTTGCGTTTTGTGGCCCAGGCAGAGCGATCAATTTGGCTGTTGCTCTCTCCTGAAAAGGGTTACCGTTTGATCAAAAATGTGCATTAACCAAATTAAAATAGTGTTGAAATAGCATATCACGATCCTGCTAGATATCCAAAAGAAATGGTAGGGTAACTGAGATAGTCACTCAATTAAACAGCGGAAAAGCAAACCTTGAGAGCGTTCAAATCCGACTGTTGCTTGATGGTTGCAAATTGGATTCTTCGCTGCAGATTTGTGGCTTGCGCCCTCGATACGTCAGAGAACAGCTGGATCGCAGCTACCACATGAGGTTTAGCGAGCTGAAAGTATGCGCATATAATAGTTAAATCAACGGTTATTCGTTCATCTGCATCACACTACACAATCACCACTTATGTCTCTCTGTCATGCGTGCCTCAGGACCGTAGTGGTAAGTCACAATAGTCAAATATTGCTTTTGACCACTCTTGAATAAAGGACCAAGTTGCATTATTATTATTAAGGTTAAGGTTAGACCCGCCTTCGCAACAGAACTGGCGTCCCGCGCCTGAAAGACACGCCCCCTCTGTACCAAGTTGCATTAATCCTATTACTAATTTAACAAAATCAATACCTCCTGGGCTGAAGGATCCCTTGAACGAAGTCTCTCGGCCAAAGTGAGCAGCTGCAACGCATACCGAAGACCACAACGGTACGCCGTATCTGCCAGCAGACGAGACAATCCGTAGCTCAAGCTGAAGAAGGAGAATACAACAGTCAAAATGTGTTCATTTTATTATTATTATTATTATTATAACCAATCCCAATGCAAATTTAAAATACAAGTAAACACTTTGTTTCTCATAGAAATAAGCCTAAAAACACGGTAATTGGAATATAAACTTACTTGATTTCCTCTTCCTGGGCCCTGATAAGTATGATTTGTCTGTATTCCTCGTAAGAATAATTTCTGGTCTTGATCAAAAGAGAACGATCCAGAAAATCGCGAGGCACTCCCATGGGAGCCTTGTGCACAGAATCCCGTACCTCACGCAGGCCCCTACAATATATAGGTTAGATTTACATGAAAAATATCTGAAGGAAGAAATACAAAGATGAATGTACGAATACAAAAACGGTTCGCAATAAACTCACTTCTGATTAGTTGCCACAATGAGAAGGGGCGAGATTTCACCTTCAATAAGTCTGTTCAAAAAGGAGAAACAGCGGAGAGTGAGCATGTGCACCTGGAATACGTAAATAATACAAACACAAGTACACAAGAGGAAAAAAAGGGTTTGTTTTGTATCGAAAGCAAGTTCACAAGATGAACAACAAACCGAGGAGTAACGCGGACAATAAATCAACACATTCCCCATGTACATCCATACGAAATTGGACATAGGGTGGTTTATTATATACCTCATTAGTAAGTACAGTAGATTACATAACTCTACAGTTCATATACCAACCTCATCGATAAAGAGCACTCCCGGAATAACTGCAGCCTTGCCCTCCTCGCGCCATTCGCATATCTGGACAAAGAAGTTAAATGAGTCAAGATTGTGTTTGTGTTTTGTCAGAATAACGAAAACAGAAAACGGCGAAACGCAGACGCATTGCAATCCATAAAGTTACCGGGAAACATGGTCAGTGAAATACTAAGCCAAAAGGCTAAATAAACGAATAATTAAAACCAACCTTCTTGTTAATCTGTTCCCTGACTTCTGACGAAATTTCCCCAGTGTCACCGGTAAATAGTGCTTCGTAGCCTTTCGCCCGTGAGTTGATCACATCAATATCATGCAAAGAGACTGTGTGCACCGTTTCTCTAAAATTAGTGGGGGATAATAATGAGAATAGCACACTTTGTATGGAATTTCTAAAAAAAAAAGACACGAAACATCCGTACCGACCGTACCCGTGCCTGCGTAACCAAAGAGTTATGTTAGCTTAGTAACCGCTACATTGTGTAAATGGATGCATAAAGTTATGTGATTTTACAGTTTCATTCAAATATACAAAGTTGAACAAATTCTCAGGCCTCAGCTGGTTCGCGCGTTATTCACGTACCGCTGAGGCATTGTCAGGCTTGATTTGAATCACAAAGCAAAACTAACTGATTATATAAGCATCTAATCAAGATGTGAAATTTTCACAGTAATCATTTAGAAATTATAAAACTAACCGGTGCTTCTGGATTTCACCCTGAGGTTGCTCAACCAGCTTGACACTTGGTCCCATTGCATCATAGTCATGTTGACGATTGAAGCAGCGTCCCAATCGGGTAATTCTACCTAAATCATAACTATTAATAAAGTACATTACAATGCTAAGTTTTGAAGTTTATACAACTTACAATTAGAGCTTGAATACTGATTATGCATGTGTTTATATACACAGTGGCTACAGGTGCGTACCCATTACAATTTGAAAATTTAAGTTATCATAAAATCACAAAGTGGGTTCCACGAAACATTAAACCACTACCACATGGGACAAAAAATGGCTTTCGGAAACAGTACATTTTCAGAACCTTCGATAAAGTTCAAGTTTCACGTTAAGTATGAATCGTTTTGAACCTCTATTATCATATTTCAAGGATAAAAAAATATTCATAAGAATTCATGATATCCTAACAAAACATAGTGGGTTCTTCAATGTAACACAGTATAAAGCATCATTTGCATATTTTCCACTCTTTACATTCATAACATTAATTCAGAAAACAAGAACTAACTAACTAACCGTTTGCCTTATCAACTTGTACAACATCTCCAGCTTTAATCTGTTCCTTTATGCACATATCGACCATTTTCGAACCCAATTCATACACACTTTCCATGTCGGCAGTTTTCAACGTCATTTTTCCAACCTAAAACATTATTATCGTTTAATGACAACTAGCTGACATTTTATGATAATTATTACTCACAGTTCACAATAGCGCAAAAACGTTTTATACCTTTGGCCCTGCACCAGTAGCCGGCCGATCAATTTCGACGAAAACAACTTCTCCCTCGAGCACCTGAAGAACCATTGTAAATTTCTAGTTTCTGGGAGAAATCACATCACGGATAACAAACCCCAAATCAATAAAGAAACAAGGATAAGCACTACACCCATGAGTGGGACGTCGAGACACAGACTCAGAGATAACGAATAATATTGACATACCTCCGTTTCTTCCTTGATTTTAATGGCAACTGCCTTGCGGAATCCTTGAACGAGCGCTTCTACATGGCTCACCTAAAAAAAGCTTTCGATCAAGAAATGGTAACCTCTTACAAGCTCAATTTCTCAATAGCATACATAATCCATATGAACAAGAAAATGAAATCTCTTTTCAAATAATTCTCTTTTTCGATGGCTTAAAGGCTCGGGCTCACATAAAAAAAATTCCCCTAATTCTTCGGTGATAAAACTCCCGGGTTACTCAAACACGGCTGCGAAAATCGTTTTGCGGAATATGCAACATTGGGGAAGATTCGCAGAAGGTTTTCAGAAATGAACCGCAGTTTGAGCTTGAAAATGCGCTTTTGAGCCTACAACACAATGTTTTGTATTATTTGTATAATAAGATGCTTCTAAATATTGTTGGAGTCGTTGACATGCTACATTAAGTTTTCAGCTCAATTCAACAGCAACCCCAGAAAACCGTTTTTTTTGGTATTTTTGTTACACCACAATGGATTCTAATAATGTGCCAACCTCCTTAGAGAACACTTCGGATCCATTCAAAGCCACAAAGGGAGTGTCCTCACCAAGTTCCTTTGCGATACCTAAAGGAATAAGAGTGCAAATCTAACACTGAATGTTTAGGCTTAGGATTATCTTAGAACCTACAATTTACTAATAACTGGAGAATGCAAGAACTTCAGAACTTGTTCTCAGATAAGAAAACAAACGAGAAAACACTTTATGACATCTAGAGAAACATACCCATAGCAATGGCAGTTTTACCGGAACCAACAGGTCCATTGATCAGAATAGCTCTGCCGGCAATCTTTCCTTCCTAAATAAAAAAGGACACGTGAAAATGAACTAACACTTGAAATGACTGTTGCACGCACAACAGGGAAACATAAAAAGACGTGAAGGGCGACCGATTCGGTGATTGCCCATATTTAAGTGGTATATAGTCATTTAATCGTGAGAAATAGTCATTTAATCGTCCGGAACCGAAAATTCTGGGAAAACCGGTAAACAAGAACCAACCAAACAATCAGGCTTTCGTTTTGACCATCTCCGCAGGTTAACGTATTTGGAACAAACCTATCACTAGCTTAAGTTTCGGCCACATTAAGGAAACCAATTTTCCAATTTACGATTACGGACGGAAATTATGCCCAGCTGAGAATAATTAAGAAACCATACGCAAAACAAAACTACCTTAATCATCTTAACGATAACTCCGGCGGCTCTTCTGGCCTGCATTTGCCCTGCCATTCCATCAGCAACTTGAGAAGGGTCAAGTGTGGGAGACAATCCCAAGCCTGCAAACCAGAAATATTCTTTTGACCCAGGTTCACAACAAATGATGGACATCACCATACTGAACCGTGTTAAATAGCAGGTAGCTTAATCAAAAAATAACGCTCCGCAGAGGAAAAACGACGCTCGCAAACAGCAAACAACCTCTAATATGGATGTGTTGACTGGCCCTCTCAACCTTGATAATCTCCCTGACCTCGACACCATCAATAGTAGCCATTTCTAAAAATGGTATTCATTAGATAAACAACAGCAACAGCCATTAAGAGAAACACACGTCGGTCAAGCAAAGAACGAGGGGGAACAATGTCTTCTTGTAGATCTACGTGTTAGATCCTACGAAACATGACTTGACGCGCAGATTGTCTGCTACCAAAAAAAAAAAAAAAAAAAAAAAAAAAAAAAAAAAAAAAAAAAAAAAAAAAAAAAAAACAAAAACAAAAAAAAATCGAAAAAAATCACATCAGAGGGGCGTGACGAGACCATCTTCGCGTTCATTGTCTTTCTGCAGTGGACGGGTCACAAACAATAGGTACTCACATGGCGCGAGTACCTGCTCGGTATTCGGTTCACTACGGTATTAAATTGGTATCGTATGATTCACAGAACCTTTTTTCGGACGTCCAATATCTCTTTTGCTGCCCGGAAGTCTATTTACTTGTCACTCCTAAGACTAAGGAACTGACGCCACCTTTTGCGGTGATTCGCATAATATTTTGCGCTGATTCGCATTATATTTTGCGCTGATTGGCATTATATTGTTGTTGTTTTTATGCACCACTAACCTTGAATGGCAAAGCAATCGACTGCCGCATATCTATGGTCGATATTTTCTAACATTCGGTTATATGAATACTTTATTCAGTGTACACCGAAGTAAAGAGAAAGACAAAAAAAATGACAACAATAATATAACAACATCGACAATAGCAAAAATTAACAATGAGAGTAATAAAGCGCATATAACAAGCAAAAAAAAAACTATGTACGACAATGGAATGGAGGTACATGTGAATAACTAAGGGTGAATTCATAGCTTGATTTAATTGGTCCAAAAGTTGGACAAGACCATGATTTTTTCCTTGGTATGACCACGCGTATGAGAAAGTGATTGAGAGTTCAAAAATATTTTTTTGAAGAAAGGACATAGATATATATTCTCCTCAAGCTGACGATCATCAACGACTGAGAGCGCAAGAAAGACACTACATAGCTTTCACAGTTTCAATTGTATGATAAGGAAACTACATAGCTCGTCTTACTTAACAGTTTCAATTGTATGATAAATAAAAATAGAAAGACAACCACCTTTTTTTGGATTTTGGCAACCATCACGGTAAAATATCTTTCTAAGTTGGTAGCCAAATTTCGTGTGATGAAAAATAA
>JAANDG010000577.1:0-93049 GCA_036852015.1 Pelodera strongyloides | reverse complement strand
CAAGTACATGGAACAAGTGCGGAAGGTTTCGAGCGTATACTCAAATTTTTTCCTTTAGAAGCAACGACCGATCTCTAATCGAAGAAGCGCTGTTGAAGACTCATTTGATGCAGAGATTACTCGCATCTTGGACGGTAATTGTATTAATTAGTTTCTCCAGTGTGTTTTGACTACACATGTTTTTGGTGCTGGCTCTAAAAAATCAAACTATTAAACTCGTGCATAAGCGCTGTTTAGAAAAAGAAAACCTTGTGGATTCGTTTGATGTGACAGTTTTCGGTACTTCGGACAAGGCAAAGGGGAGATCAGCGTCAAAGTCAGACAGTGGAACAATATTGGTGGGTATATTATATTTAAAGCGAAATGCTAGCCCCTTTGGAAAAGTTACATATGACAAGCAAATCCTATGTATCCTATGCTAATTTTGTACGATTGCCGTGGCCGATCGTACAAAATTAGCATAGGATACATAGGATTTGCTTGTCATATGCAAATTTTCCAAAGAGGCTAGCATTTCGCTTTAAGAGTTAAATCCTAACAATAAGCTTCGAGCAAGACTTATCTCACTGTTTTTCCTTCCTAAGAAGATCAAACTTTTGAGATATGGTAGCAACTTACGGACCTCGGCGGTTTATTTTATTTATGTACATACACAGCAGATAAATCATGATTTAGAGAAGAAGTTTGCTGAAAAAGCGTACAGAAGAACAGATAACACGAAACGATGATGCTCCTAACACAGTACTGCAAATGAAGGTACGTGACAGTATGTGTACGGTAATTATTTGACACGGTGCGTTGAATTGTATGTATTGTACTATACGTATTGTACTGTACGTATATATATTACGTATACGTATGCGTATATATACTGTACTTATATATAGTGTATGTATATTGTACTGTATATATGGTACTTGTATATATATTGTATTGTACTTGTACTTCTTATATTATACTGTATGTATATGCCTTTGCGTTATGTTACCTTAGCTTAAAGAGAAACATTTCCTTAAGTTAATAAAATGAATCTTTAAGAGGTTACTTTTTAGGACCTTTCTTCTTCACCTTCTGTTACACCAACGTTCACTTTCGATAGCCCCCAACTAAATGGTGCGAAAGAGGTGCGTTGTGATTTCCCCTAATTATGTAACGATCGCCTTAATTTTTGAAATTCTTCAGAATTGAAAAAGTAGCAATATTCGTCAAAATGTCGTAGACTGGGTATTGGATCATTTGTATCCATGCATTAAATAGATCCATTAAATTGTAGAATGGTTTTTGTTGAACCCCAATTATTTCAGAAAATACGTCCGTCAAAAGTTGCATTTGATGAGGCCGTCAGCGGTGAGTAATCGACTAGTTGTTCATTTTTCCATTTTAAAGATTTGAATTAAAACAAGCAAGTATAAGTATAGTCCTAACACTGAGTGTAGTTTGCAATTCGGATAATTCAGATGCATAAGCCATGCATGTTTCGTAACCTCCTTGCAAAAGTCCCCTCCCTAATATGTTTACGCGTTACACCCCTTTTCACGTGGCACTCACATAGTTGTTTATCGTACGTTGTTGTTTTGCTTGTACTTTATGCGCCCGCCCTCGGGAAGCTAGTTTGTTTTTGTTTTTGACGATCTTTGGTACGTGAACTTGCAACTCGCTTTCCGCTCGTTTTCGTTTTCGCCCTTGCTGAATAATTAATAATTTTATGTATTTTTTTATTTAATATTAGATATTTAATATTAGTATTTAGTATTTAATAGTTTAAGTTTCCTGACAACGTTTATTTATAATTCCAATTCCAGAGGCCGATACCAGTGCTGATTTGTTTGGCACTTCACTATCAAGTGTTGGTAGTCCGCAGAGGAACTTATTGGAAACGTCGATTGTCACATCTTCAACTAAAAGCGGTATGTATATGTACGGTAACTTGTGAACTTTAATTTTTCATTTTCACAGATTACTCTTTATTGTGCTTAGGCTTTTAGACGAATTATGAGAGCCATATTTCTTTGTAAATTATTGCAGTGTGTAGTTATGTATTTTGTGATACTTTTTTTCGTTCAGCGCCTGCTTTGCCACCAATTCAAAGTGAAGAAATGGTACAGACTCGAAGTGCATCTAAACATCAAAGGGAAGAGACACCAGTTAGAAGAGCACCAACGAATAAACGACTTCGTCAGAATGATTTGGTAGGTTACTTTTTCCTCTACTTCCGTTTTTACTTGTGTGCAGATTACATATTTTCATTTCGTACAGTACATTAGTATTCCTATGAAATTATGCATTTTATTTGTTTTTATTAAATTAATTGATTTAGCCCCGATCTCCCTCTACTGCTAGCCCAATGGCAAAGTCCGTAAAAAAGGATCCAGATGGTTGGTTGTGATTGTGATGCATTCTTTTTCCCCATGAGATGTGGCTAGATGGCCGAGCGGTCTAAGGCGCTGGTTTAAGGCACCAGTCACTTCGGTGGCGTGGGTTCGAATCCCACTCTAGTCAGAACTTTTTGCGTTATTGTTTTCAAAGCAATTTTAATATGTGGCGTACAAAATACTTTCATGAAACCGTCGCCCTTATAGCTCAGTGGCAGAGCGTTGGTCTTGTAAACCAAAGGTCGGTAGTTCAATCCTGCCTGAGGGCAAATGTTTTAGAACCGTCGTTTTATTGCTACCGTTCTCACACTTTTTACGTTAAAGCGATGTAACGGACGGTGTTTTGAAAATTATGTTGAGCAATTGCAGATTTATTTGTTTACATTTTTGTTTATAATTTTGACTTCAGTACAGCAATTCAGTTGCAAAATATTTGCCCTCAGGCAGGATTGAACTACCGACCTTTGGTTTACAAGACCAACGCTCTGCCACTGAGCTATAAGGGCTACGTTTCGCTTTTTGGATACGGTGTGCTTGTTTGGATGGGACATTGTATGCAAACAGTTTTAGACTTCTGTGCAAATAATAATTAGAGTGATCACTGAATTGATTTAGAACGCGTCGTCATATCTGATTCTGAAGCAGCGCTTAAAAGAGCACAGTCTCGACAGGATCTTCGAATTGATGACGTTTGCAGGTTAGTTAATTAGTTGGATAAACGTTTGTGCAGGTTTGCAATTTCTTGTTTGATAATGTTAATTGCTTTCTTTCATTTACCATTTGTAACTTTTTTCATTCCATTTTATTGTTCCTCCAACTCCTACACTTCCTTCACGTTGTTACTTGATTGATTACTTGAAACGGGTTAAAATTTACTCGAATCGTCTTTAGTAAATTGTTCACATTTTTGTTTCCTTGTCTACAGAACGGAATCCTCGTGGATGGAATTTCGGTCGTCCGCAAGAAATTTTCATTCTATTGGATTAGGAGTCGCCTTCAAACGATATCGCAGTACGGAGGTGACCATTTGTTGGGGTTGGGGATATATATTTAGAGTTTTTCTATTGTACTAGGAACTTATTTCCTGGGGACTTTTGTACCTAGGGACTAGGGACATCGGGGATCTTCATGTTTTCACTCACTGGGCTAGTACGTTAATAAGTGTTTTGGTTTTCAGAACGTTGTGGGTGTGGCAATGTGTGCAGTGGAATCAGATCCCGTGTGGATATCGCTTTCAGATGAACAATTTTATGGTTAGTATTTATTTGTTAACCGAAAGCCAAAAGCGGAAGTTTTTAACTGAGGATTCGTATTTGGTGCTGTCTTTTTGTATATCCCTACTAAATAAGGTTTGTCTTTTTAGGCAATGATGATGAGGAGACTGCCATGCCAAGCAGCACACCATGCGATCAGATTTCACTGAAAGACCGAGTTGATTCAGTCTCGTATATTTTGAGGTGAGTTTAGTTGGAGGTGTCTGTACTTTACAGTACTTTTTCCTAAGTGACGATTTTTTTTTGAAGAGGACGGTATCTCTAAAGAGTGTGGTGTGGAAGTGGTTGGGTTAATTTGCAATTTGGTACGAGCGAGCCACTTCGTATATGGTACGAGCCACTTTAGAGAATGGAGGTTCCGCTTTATGACCAGTTATAGGGTGTCCGGAGTCGCTGCCGCATGTTTTTGAACTTTTATTATTACTGTGAATTTGGATTTATCTTCTACTTTAGCAATTGCGATGAGGTGTTTGTATTCGACGCGATGCGTGTTTGTGCTGCACTGCGAAGAAGCTTTCCCGATATGTTCGTTCAGAATCCGATTGATGTTTCCTATTTGGCTTTCTTGGGTGAGTGTATATAAATCGTTTTTTGTCTATAGAATAATACCCTACGTCCTCCTTCCGAGCTCTATGTAATGCTAATGCTACTGCTGTCTAAAACGCGAACCCTCGCTGCGCCGCGCATTTGTGGCGCACCTGCATCACCAAGAAGTGCGCCGCATTTGCGCCAACTGAAATCGCACACTTGTGGCGCTCTCCGGGCTGATCCCCTACAGTGTTTGACCTATCAACCGTAATTGTTGCAGCCCTGCTTCGACAAGGAGAGCGCCCGCTTCCCCTGGCCGACTTGTTTCACCGATGCAACTTCACAATGGATACGAAGAAATATTTCCATGGTTCGACTAGAATTCGTGCTGCGCTGACGGCATTTGTCCTACCGTCCATCTTCTGGCAAATAAGGCCAAATGCTGTGAAACAGTCATCAGAAAGGTGAGAAGAAGTCTGCTAGTTTGTTTTTATTAATATATTTATAATTAAGTACACATGACTTACACGACTTCAGTTCAGGCTGTTTTTTGGTTGCATGATTTTTTTTCTCGTTTAGATCAGTTAGTCTTGAATTGAATGCAATGGGTGGTGCTGTGCGAATGATGATGCGCGGAATACGATTTGACGTGCAGGTATGGAAGTTTATCTATTTGGATGTACTTTGAACTTTGTGTGGCTGAGTAAGTGGGACGAGAGGGCTTGTAATTCAAGCTGTAGATTTATGAGAGGTTGTGGTTGTGTGAAGGTTGTGACTTTGATTCTTATTTATGTGAATAGACCGTTTTTTGGTTTACCTACATTTTCAATAGGTACTGTATCCACTATTATTTGCTTTAGAAGTGCAACCAGAAGCAAAAAGAGCTCAGGGAGCGAATGGATGAAATTTCCGAAGAATGCCAGAAGTTTGCTGGGAGACACGTGGATCTAAACTCAAGCAAGGATGTGGCCAAAGTTGGTTCTTGAATTATTTACTTTTTTTTCAATTATTTACTTTTTTTTCAATTATTTAACTAGAATTTTTGACCTTGGGTTATAAAACCATAAGAGACTGATTTACACTCTCTCCACTAACCCCATTTTGTTGATTGCATTATCGCCTTGTGTCAGGTTCAGTATATATTGTTATCATGGAATTTAAGAATGTTTGCTCTTTTTTTGTGTAACTTCCGTTATTTTAGGTCCTCTTCACACGTCTAAAGCTACCGTACCCTGGCAATTCGAATACGCGCTCCAAATCTACTTCTAGGGAGACATTGCAACAAATCACGCAACATCATCCGATGCCTGGAATGGTCGTCGAGTATAGGAGGATACATTTTAGTATTTCGGTGGGTAGGGCTGTGGTTGACAAAGCTGTATTGCACGTGGTTTGTGGTATTTCCATGTGTTTATGTGCAAATTGTGTTCCACTCTGTCTCGATGCGCTTCACCTTCACCAACCGCGTGCAATATCATCTCTGTAGGCTTCATTAGAGACTAAAATTGCATTCTGGTCCGGAGTTATTGTCTCTCTTATCGTAAGTTGCATCAGTCAGATCACGTATTCGGAGTTGTTTTACATACAGAGTACCTCCTTCAGAATCACATTCATCCTCTGCGCGAGTGCCTTCTCCCGCCTTCTGACACTCTACATCCGAATCTTGATCTTTTCACGGCGACTGGCCGTCTGATCTCTTCACATCCAAATATTCAGAATGTTACCAAAGAGGAGCTGATTCCCGGATTTGGAGTCAGGCACTTGTTTGTCGCGAGGGAAGGTAGACGTTTTTAACTAAATACGATGATTGGATAATTGGCACACACATTTTGTGTGGATTTTTGGGGCTTTTGCAGTCAGAAGGTAAATATATAGTGAATTGCTGCTTTTGTGTGAGTACTGTAGGTCGTCACGTAATCAAGACAAAAAATGTGATGGTGCATAGATATTTGCTGATGTAAGTTGGCGACTGAGAAACTGATCGAATTAATATAATGTAAGTTGTCTTTTCCAGGGTATATGTTTGTGTCGGCCGATTATTCCCAACTGGAACTACGTGTAATGGCTCATTTGAGTGGAGATCCGAAGTTGGTTGCGCTGTTTCGGGAACGAAGTATGTTTATTAGCATTTGGTACTTGTAAACTGTTTCTAATGCTCCTTCAAATGAAATGATTGTTTCCTTGTACACTTGTGTAATTAGCAAACATTTATATTGTTGTAGTAGATTAGGCATCGAAATTGAACATGCAAAATTTCTCTCTTTCAGACCGTGATATATTTTCGGAAATGGCGAAAGAGATGTGTTATGATCGGAATTCGGTGAAAACTCTGTGTTACGGTATGTTCTTTTTATTTCTCTAAATGGGGAATAGCCGATAATTTATTCATGTGGTTGTGTTGTTGTGTACGGACTGTCCTTGTGTAACGAGAAAGTGTACCGGCAGCAAGTAGTATAGGGGTCTTGTCTTAACTCTATAGTCTTTATGCCCTGTATCAGGTTGAAGTGACAAATGAGTGAGCATGTTGTCAATAGCAATCTGGCTCGAACTCGTAGTTTTTGAATGTACTGTAATTTTCAAACTTCAGGGATTATCTATGGAATCGGAGCGCGTTCTCTTGCCGAAATGTTGAAATGTCCACAAAAAGATGCTTCAAAGCTCATATCGTCTTTCTTCAATACTTATCCAAGTACGGTATAATTAATTTAGGTTTACTTGGTTTATATACGGTAGGGCTTTGTCTGTTCGTGATTAACTTAACATGGATTATCTTGTTTATATCATTAGCTTTTTTTTAAATTGGATCAAAGCTTCATTATTTGAAGGATGGTTTTCTTTTCAGAAGTTCAAACTTATATAGCGAACGTGAAAGAAAATGCGAAGAGTGAGAAATTTGTGAAGACAGCACTTGGTAGGTCTTCCTCTTTTTTTTGTGTTTTGTCATATTTGTTCGTGTTGAATTGGTCTTGGTATGTCTCTGACTTCTGAGGAGACCGAACTAAATTCGGGCGACAGAGTACTCAGCAGCATTAAAGCTTGACCGATTGATGTTTTTTTTATCTTCTGACATCGATCATCGATGGCTTTATAAATTGTTGGTGTTGTCAATAATATTGTTGTGTATTCAGGGCGTAAACGTCTGACCTCTTCTTCCGTGGGCCAGCAAAGCGAACGAGCAAAGAATGAAAGGTTTGTGATACTTCATTGATGTACTTATTAATCGCTTTATTAATTTATATATATATTGTTTCAAGTGATTATTCAACATTCAACATTTGATTATGATTATTGGATTAATTGATTGATTGGGTACGTGAGCATTTTCCATGAACTGTCTTTGATGGGGTTAACTCGTTGATGCTCCATTATTACCATTGTAGGCAGAGTGTGAACTTCACGATTCAAGGGACTGCAAGTGAAATATTCAAATTTGCTTTAGTGGAACTGGAGAGAAGATTGAAAGGTGATTACTTTTTTGTGATTTTTATGTTGGTGCAACATTTGAATAAATATGCAACATTTGAATAAATACAAACAAAAAACGACACCAATTTGAGGTGTGAGTAGAACGTATGTACAAATACAATAGACAGCAAATGCTATCTCAGTCTCCTACAAGAGAGATTATGTCTTCATGTGTCCTACTTTCTTTTAACCTTTTACCTTTTGGTAATCCGACTTTTCATACACCACGTGTAGAATCTCATTTTCGTACTGTGGATATTCAACTGATATTTTTCAGATATTGGCGGGTTCATTGTGCTTCCGATCCATGACGAAGTCCTATGCGAAGTTCCAGAGAAGGTTTGAGTTTTTGAAGTTGTTATGATTATTGTTTGTTTCCTTCTTTGTTTTACGCTCTGGAGCTCACAAAGATGTCAACAGGACAGGTTCACGTAACGATGCGGAAACTATTCCTCCACTTTGTTTGCATGGGTTCTAGCAGTCCGAAGTACTGGGCCTACATGGAAAACTGAATGAATTCTTACAGTTAGAGAAGTACGTCAACTAATAGTCGCATTATACCTTGAATTTATAACTAATTTGAAACATTTAGTTTTTGGATGTGTGAATTTCTGAAAATTTTCAGTATGTCCAGAAAGCTGATTCGATAATACGAGAATGTATGGAAGGAGCTTTCCCCGAAATAAAAGTGCCCCTTTTTGTGAAAACTGCCAGGGGAAGATGCTGGGCGGACATGGAAAAATGATTTATACTTACAGATTTATACTGTTAGAGAACTATGTATATTTCCTTCACAAAGTACGGTAGGCACATGTACGTCCTCCATGGAGAGTACCTTTTCTTGATATATTTTCTTTCTTGACGTCCCCCATGGGGACAGTACATTTTCTTAAAACGAAATACCACCCGGTTTGGGGTTTTTCCACCAAAAAAAAAATAGTTTGAAAAGAGTTATAAACGAAAATAAAATAAACATAAAAAACAAACAAATAAGTGCGTCTTGCATAAAAATGTTATCAAACAACCATTTTTTGCGATTTTGTATGGGAAAATTCGCTTACGGCGATTTGCCGATTTTAATACTAGCACGGCCCCGGAAAAATCGAGGGATGGCTTTTTCAAATGATCACACACTCCGAAGCATCCAAATGACGAAATGTTGACAAAATATTTTGAATTTGGCTAGTAAAAGTGCAAAAATGCACTTTTTGAAAACGGCGGTAAACGCACGGTTGTTTACTCCTCTCTTTTCGTTTTTTGTTGAGACCGACCGATAATTCGCTTTAAAGCGAAAGCGGCCGGTTTTTGACACGCATCATGGATAACTGAATTATTACGTATTTATGCTAAGTTACTCGAATTTAGCTCGATTTTTTATTCTAATTTATGTTCTTTGCGTAAGCTGCGTAAGAGTGCCGGTGCACTCGATGTGTTTCAAAAACCGGCCGATATTTCGTTTAATATTCCTTCACCATGCCAATAAGACTGCACTGTACTAGTAATTCGAAGCGTTTTAGCCACTTTTCAAGACGGGTTCTGTAGAATACATCTCTTCCTTTACGTGTTTTTGTTATAATTCATTATATTTGAGGCTTCCTTTATTTACAAGAGCGTCCATATTCGTGATTATTTGTTATGTACTCGGTTGATCTCATTTTTATCCATATCATGTAAATGCAATGAAAAACTACTTTTATGAATTACTCGTTGTTAATAAAATTATAGAATTTTGGTATGTTTGTTTGGACTTGGATCATCAGCGTGGTTTCTTACCAGTAGTTAAATGTTATTCGCTGAAAGTATGCTTTGGACCACCCACGTTGTTTCTTTTTGCCACCTGCGTTGTTGGTTCTTTTGTCGCGCCTCCTTATCTGGTCAAGATGAGACAGTGAAAGATTTTGATGGGTTTAATTTAAACATTTAGTTTTTGGATGTGTGAATTTCTGAAAATTTTCAGTATGTCCAGAAAGCTGATTCGATAATACGAGAATGTATGGAAGGAGCTTTCCCCGAAATAAAAGTGCCCCTTTTTGTGAAAACTGCCAGGGGAAGATGCTGGGCGGACATGGAAAAATGATTTATACTTACAGATTTATACTGTTAGAGAACTATGTATATTTCCTTCACAAAGTACGGTAGGCACATGTACGTCCTCCATGGAGAGTACCTTTTCTTGATATATTTTCTTTCTTGACGTCCCCCATGGGGACAGTACATTTTCTTAAAACGAAATACCACCCGGTTTGGGGTTTTTCCACCAAAAATAGTTTGAAAAGAGTTATAAACGAAAATAAACATAAAAACACAAACAAATAAGTGCGTCTTGCATAAAAATGTTATCAAACAACCATTTTTTGCGATTTTGTATGGGAAAATTCGCTTACGGCGATTTGCCGATTTTAATACTAGCACGGCCCCGGAAAAATCGAGGGATGGCTTTTTCAAATGATCACACACTCCGAAGCATCCAAATGACGAAATGTTGACAAAATATTTTGAATTTGGCTAGTAAAAGTGCAAAAATGCACTTTTTGAAAACGGCGGTAAACGCACGGTTGTTTACTCCTCCTCTTTTCGTATTTTTTTGTTGAGACCGACCGCTAATTCGCTTTAAAGCGAAATAGCGGCCGGTTTTTGACACGCATCATGGATAACTGAATTATTACGTATTTATGCTAAGTTACTCGAATTTAGCTCGATTTTTTATTCTAATTTATGTTCCTTTGTATAAGCTGCGTAAGAGTGCGGTGCACTCGATGTGTTTCAAAAACCGGCCGATATTTCGTTTAATATTCCTTCACCATGCCAATAAGACTGCACTGTACTAGTAATTCGAAGCGTTTTAGCCACTTTTCAAGACGGGTTCTGTAGAATACATCTCTTCCTTTACGTGTTTTTGTTATAATTCATTATATTTGAGGCTTCCTTTATTTACAAGAGCGTCCATATTCGTGATTATTTGTTATGTACTCGGTTGATCTCATTTTTATCCATATCATGTAAATGCAATGAAAAACTACTTTTATGAATTACTCGTTGTTAATAAAATTATAGAATTTTGGTATGTTTGTTTGGACTTGGATCATCAGCGTGGTTTCTTACCAGTAGTTAAATGTTATTCGCTGAAAGTATGCTTTGGACCACCCACGTTGTTTCTTTTTGCCACCTGCGTTGTTGGTTCTTTTGTCGCGCCTCCTTATCTGGTCAAGATGAGACAGTGAAAGATTTTGATGGGTTTAGTGTTTGACCTATCAACCGTAATTGTTGCAGCCCTGCTTCGACAAGGAGAGCGCCCGCTTCCCCTGGCCGACTTGTTTCACCGATGCAACTTCACAATGGATACGAAGAAATATTTCCATGGTTCGACTAGAATTCGTGCTGCGCTGACGGCATTTGTCCTACCGTCCATCTTCTGGCAAATAAGGCCAAATGCTGTGAAACAGTCATCAGAAAGGTGAGAAGAAGTCTGCTAGTTTGTTTTTATTAATATATTTATAATTAAGTACACATGACTTACACGACTTCAGTTCAGGCTGTTTTGGTTGCATGATTTTTTTTCTCGTTTAGATCAGTTAGTCTTGAATTGAATGCAATGGGTGGTGCTGTGCGAATGATGATGCGCGGAATACGATTTGACGTGCAGGTATGGAAGTTTATCTATTTGGATGTACTTTGAACTTTGTGTGGCTGAGTAAGTGGGACGAGAGGGCTTGTAATTCAAGCTGTAGATTTATGAGAGGTTGTGGTTGTGTGAAGGTTGTGACTTTGATTCTTATTTATGTGAATAGACCGTTTTTTGGTTTACCTACATTTTCAATAGGTACTGTATCCACTATTATTTGCTTTAGAAGTGCAACCAGAAGCAAAAAGAGCTCAGGGAGCGAATGGATGAAATTTCCGAAGAATGCCAGAAGTTTGCTGGGAGACACGTGGATCTAAACTCAAGCAAGGATGTGGCCAAAGTTGGTTCTTGAATTTTTTTCAATTATTTACTTTTTTTCAATTATTTAACTAGAATTTTTGACCTTGGGTTATAAAACCATAAGAGACTGATTTACACTCTCTCCACTAACCCCATTTTGTTGATTGCATTATCGCCTTGTGTCAGGTTCAGTATATATTGTTATCATGGAATTTAAGAATGTTTGCTCTTTTTTTTGTGTAACTTCCGTTATTTTAGGTCCTCTTCACACGTCTAAAGCTACCGTACCCTGGCAATTCGAATACGCGCTCCAAATCTACTTCTAGGGAGACATTGCAACAAATCACGCAACATCATCCGATGCCTGGAATGGTCGTCGAGTATAGGAGGATACATTTTAGTATTTCGGTGGGTAGGGCTGTGGTTGACAAAGCTGTATTGCACGTGGTTTGTGGTATTTCCATGTGTTTATGTGCAAATTGTGTTCCACTCTGTCTCGATGCGCTTCACCTTCACCAACCGCGTGCAATATCATCTCTGTAGGCTTCATTAGAGACTAAAATTGCATTCTGGTCCGGAGTTATTGTCTCTCTTATCGTAAGTTGCATCAGTCAGATCACGTATTCGGAGTTGTTTTACATACAGAGTACCTCCTTCAGAATCACATTCATCCTCTGCGCGAGTGCCTTCTCCCGCCTTCTGACACTCTACATCCGAATCTTGATCTTTTCACGGCGACTGGCCGTCTGATCTCTTCACATCCAAATATTCAGAATGTTACCAAAGAGGAGCTGATTCCCGGATTTGGAGTCAGGCACTTGTTTGTCGCGAGGGAAGGTAGACGTTTTTAACTAAATACGATGATTGGATAATTGGCACACACATTTTGTGTGGATTTTTGGGGCTTTTGCAGTCAGAAGGTAAATATATAGTGAATTGCTGCTTTTGTGTGAGTACTGTAGGTCGTCACGTAATCAAGACAAAAAATGTGATGGTGCATAGATATTTGCTGATGTAAGTTGGCGACTGAGAAACTGATCGAATTAATATAATGTAAGTTGTCTTTTCCAGGGTATATGTTTGTGTCGGCCGATTATTCCCAACTGGAACTACGTGTAATGGCTCATTTGAGTGGAGATCCGAAGTTGGTTGCGCTGTTTCGGGAACGAAGTATGTTTATTAGCATTTGGTACTTGTAAACTGTTTCTAATGCTCCTTCAAATGAAATGATTGTTTCCTTGTACACTTGTGTAATTAGCAAACATTTATATTGTTGTAGTAGATTAGGCATCGAAATTGAACATGCAAAATTTCTCTCTTTCAGACCGTGATATATTTTCGGAAATGGCGAAAGAGATGTGTTATGATCGGAATTCGGTGAAAACTCTGTGTTACGGTATGTTCTTTTTATTTCTCTAAATGGGGAATAGCCGATAATTTATTCATGTGGTTGTGTTGTTGTGTACGGACTGTCCTTGTGTAACGAGAAAGTGTACCGGCAGCAAGTAGTATAGGGGTCTTGTCTTAACTCTATAGTCTTTATGCCCTGTATCAGGTTGAAGTGACAAATGAGTGAGCATGTTGTCAATAGCAATCTGGCTCGAACTCGTAGTTTTTGAATGTACTGTAATTTTCAAACTTCAGGGATTATCTATGGAATCGGAGCGCGTTCTCTTGCCGAAATGTTGAAATGTCCACAAAAAGATGCTTCAAAGCTCATATCGTCTTTCTTCAATACTTATCCAAGTACGGTATAATTAATTTAGGTTTACTTGGTTTATATACGGTAGGGCTTTGTCTGTTCGTGATTAACTTAACAGGATTATCTTGTTTATATCTTAGCTTTTTTAATTGGATCAAAGCTTCATTATTTGAAGGATGGTTTTCTTTTCAGAAGTTCAAACTTATATAGCGAACGTGAAAGAAAATGCGAAGAGTGAGAAATTTGTGAAGACAATGGTAGGTCTTCTCTTTTTTTGTGTTTTGTCATATTTGTTCGTGTTGAATTGGTCTTGGTATGTCTCTGACTTCTGAGGAGACCGAACTAAATTCGGGCGACAGAGTACTCAGCAGCATTAAAGCTTGACGATTGATGTTTTTTTTATCTTCTGACATCGATCATCGATGGCTTTATAAATTGTTGGTGTTGTCAATAATATTGTTGTGTATTCAGGGCGTAAACGTCTGACCTCTTCTTCCGTGGGCCAGCAAAGCGAACGAGCAAAGAATGAAAGGTTTGTGATACTTCATTGATGTACTTATTAATCGCTTTATTAATTTATATATACTGTTTCAAGTGATTATTCAACATTCAACATTTGATTATGATTATTGGATTAATTGATTGATTGGGTACGTGAGCATTTCCATGAACTGTCTTTGATGGGGTTAACTCGTTGATGCTCCATTATTACCATTGTAGGCAGAGTGTGAACTTCACGATTCAAGGGACTGCAAGTGAAATATTCAAATTTGCTTTAGTGGAACTGGAGAGAAGATTGAAAGGTGATTACTTTTTTGTGATTTTTATGTTGGTGCAACATTTGAATAAATATGCAACATTTGAATAAATACAAACAAAAAACGACACCAATTTGAGGTGTGAGTAGAACGTATGTACAAATACAATAGACAGCAAATGCTATCTCAGTCTCCTACAAGAGAGATTATGTCTTCATGTGTCCTACTTTCTTTTAACCTTTTACCTTTTGGTAATCCGACTTTTCATACACCACGTGTAGAATCTCATTTTCGTACTGTGGATATTCAACTGATATTTTTCAGATATTGGCGGGTTCATTGTGCTTCCGATCCATGACGAAGTCCTATGCGAAGTTCCAGGAAGGTTTGAGTTTGAAGTTGTTATATTATGTTTGTTCCTTCTTTGTTTTTACGCTCTGGAGCTCACAAAGATGTCAACAGGACAGGTTCACGTAACGATGCGGAAACTATTCCTCCACTTTGTTTGCATGGGTTCTAGCAGTCCGAAGTACTGGGCCTACATGGAAAACTGAATGAATTCTTACAGTTAGAGAAGTACGTCAACTAATAGTCGCATTAACTTGAATTTATAACTAATTTGAAACATTTAGTTTTTGGATGTGTGAATTTCTGAAAATTTTCAGTATGTCCAGAAAGCTGATTCGATAATACGAGAATGTATGGAAGGAGCTTTCCCCGAAATAAAAGTGCCCCTTTTTGTGAAAACTGCCAGGGGAAGATGCTGGGCGGACATGGAAAAATGATTTATACTTACAGATTTATACTGTTAGAGAACTATGTATATTTCCTTCACAAAGTACGGTAGGCACATGTACGTCCTCCATGGAGAGTACCTTTTCTTGATATATTTTCTTTCTTGACGTCCCCCATGGGACAGTACATTTTTTAAAGCGAAATCGGTTTGGGGTTTTTCCACCAAAAATAGTTTGAAAAGTTTAACGAAAATAAAAAAAACACACAAAATAAGTGCGTCTTGCATAAAAATGTTCTCAAACACCCATTTTTTGCGATTTTGTATGGGAAAATTCGCTTACGGCGATTTGCCGATTTTAATACTAGCACGGCCCCGAAAAATCGAGGGATGGCTTTTCAAATGATCACACACTCCGAAGCATCCAAATGACGAAATGTTGACAAAATATTTTGAATTGCTAGTAAAAGTGCAAAAATGCACTTTTTGAAAACGGCGGTAAACGCACGGTTGTTAACTCCTCTTTTCGTATTTTTTTGTTGAGACCGACCGCTAATTCGCTTTAAAGCGAAATAGCGGCCGGTTTTTTTTTTTACACTTACGTATTATGCTAAGTTACTCGAATTTAGCTCGATTTTTATTCTAATTTATGTTCCTTTGTATAAGCTGCGTAAGAGTGCGGTGCATCGATGTGTTTCAAAAACCGGCCGTATTTCGTAATATTCCTTCACATGCCAATAAGACTGCACTGTACTAGTAATTCGAAGCGTTTTAGCCACTTTTCAAGACGGGTTCTGTAGAATACATCTCTTCCTTTACGTGTTTTTGTTATAATTCATTATATTTGAGGCTTCCTTTATTTACAAGAGCGTCCATATTCGTGATTATTTGTTATGTACTCGGTTGATCTCATTTTTATCCATATCATGTAAATGCAATGAAAAACTACTTTTATGAATTACTCGTTGTTAATAAAATTATAGAATTTTGGTATGTTTGTTTGGACTTGGATCATCAGCGTGGTTTCTTACCAGTAGTTAAATGTTATTCGCTGAAAGTATGCTTTGGACCACCCACGTTGTTTCTTTTTGCCACCTGCGTTGTTGGTTCTTTTGTCGCGCCTCCTTATCTGGTCAAGATGAGACAGTGAAAGATTTTGATGGGTTTAATTGAGAGCTGAAAATCAACCTCCTATAGGCAAGTCTTATATCTGTAGTTATTTTCCCAATATTAATTTTTTGAGTGAGGTGGTTACTGTAGCGGTTTTTGGTCGGTGGTGTTACAGGGTATGTCTGTCACATGTTGCGCAAAAACTATCATGTTTAAGGAAAGGCTGTTAACAAGAACAGGTAATTGTAGGGGATAAAACTACCTGCAAGCGAATGCATTTGATAATTAATTTAGTGATCATTTTTAGAGGTTGCTGCTTTTGAGAACCTAAGCCGTCTTTGTATTTCAAATTCTTTTTTTCCTAAATTTTCTTATTTCAGAAACGACTCTAGCGAAAGTCAATTGATGAGACTGTGCGTATTCACCAACTACTTATTTTCTTTGAAGAAAAAATAAGGCCCGCTTATGTTTCCGCTGCTTGTGAGTGCATTTTGGGTCCACATTTAAAAACAGCCATTCCCGAGTTTGTTTACGACATCAATGTACCCACTCTTTGGTCATTCCCCTCACCCTCACAATCCCCACGTGCGTGTTGTTTATGTAAACATTCTTGTTTTGCTTGCACTTTAAGCCCCGCCCTACGCAGTTTAGTTTGTTTTCGACGATAGATGGACTTCATTCCACGTTGTTACCCCCGCCCAAAAGCGCTAGTTCGGCAATTCTTCTGGCCAGTTTCGCGAGTGCACCCTTTGGCGGACAACTGGCGAACCCGAGGAAGTCGCCGCGCGCAATTTTTTATGGCTCTACATCAGTTTTCCACCTCGCATATCTTGCAGCAAATTTTTGCGCCGGTTTTTCGCCGCGCAGCACCCAAGTAAGGTCAAACATACTGTAAGCGCTCATTTTATAGCTTTAATTCTCGTTTTCTGTTGGGTATTACATGACTACTCAAATGTATGTAAATTGTTGTTTAGTGGCTAATTGGTGCCCTCTTCAAAAACAGAAGAAATGGTGCAGACACGAAGTGTAGAAAAACACGAAAGGGAGGAAACACCGGCCAGATCGTCACCGGAGAATAAAAGGCGCCGTCAGGACGCCGGCGTACGTTTCACTTTCAATATAGAACTAGTTTCGTGTACTGTATGTTCTTGCATTAGGTGGTTGAACCTTTTCGTTAATACATTTATTCATAAGGCACGCATTTCATTCACTCTGTAAATAGTATTTCTTACTCCGATCTCCGATTAGTTTAGTCTCGATCACGTACTGCCAGCCCAAAGGCATCTCGAAGCCCAAAAGCGAAGTCCGTGAAAAAAGATGCAGACGGTTAGTTGTGCTTCAATGCTGCTTGCTCGTTTTCTCTCGCATTTTGCCGCGAGATGGTCAAGCGTTCCAAGGCGCCGTTTTGTGCACCAGTCACTTCGGTGGCGTGGGTTTCGAATCACTCCTCAGAAGGATTTTTAATGCCATAATTTAAACATTTTCCTAAAAAGCAGTTACAAGACCAACCCTGTGCCACTGGTTGTGTGCTGTAAGGGCCCGTCGACAGTTGGCGCGTGAATGTGAAATATTTAGCAAATGATATTTTTGTTAATTTTTTTTGTATTTCTTTAGCATCGTCCTCTACGCGTGATACTGATTCTGAAGCAGACCTTAAACCGGATCTTAAACCGGATGTTAAACAGGAACATTCCCTGCAGGATCTTCAGATCAATGACGTTTGCAGGTTAGTTTGGTGACGATGTGATAGAACTCGGTAGCTGGGCCGGGCGCAAATGTGTCGCGCAGAGAGCCGGAAAATGTGGAGTCCGGTGGTCGGGCTACAGTAAGTAACTGTGAAGTTTGGATATTCTCGACCGGGCGTGGTCACTCCTTTTGACGCTGTATTCGAGATTCTCTTGGGTTCCGACAAACCTGGCCGAGTTATCTTGTCGCAAACTGTTTTTCACCCCAAACATTGGCCATCGCGCAATGATTACCTTATTTTTGGCTTTAGAAGTGAAGCTGCTTGGAGAGAGTTCCGTTCGTCGGCAAAGAAATGGAAATCTATCGGATTGGGAATCGCATCCGAAAAACATCGAGACACTGAGGTAAGACTCATTCGGCACTATGTCAAGAAAAGGGGCCATCGCGGCGAGCGGCCATTTTTCGCCGCGCTGCCGGTAAGCCATACAAGAACGTGGAGGCATTTAGCTATGTGGATGCAAGATGCAATCGAGACAAAAGTAGCGCAGGTTGGTGTGTAAACTTTCGCCTATCTCTAAAAACTAGAGACGAGCCTAAATTGTGTGGGCCGAGTCTAAATTGTGTGTAAAAACTAGAGACGAGTCTAAATTGTGTATAAAAACTAGAGACGAGTCTAAATTGTGTGTAAATTGTGTAAATTGCTAATGATCGCCCTATTTGCTTTCCCTTTATGGATACCGTCTATTTTATGTCAGTTTCACACTATTCCTCCTTTTCCCTTTCACTTGTTTTCGAAATGTGGCCTCCGGCTGTGCCCTTTGGTCCAGGGGGCGGGGCTTACCGGCAGCGCGGCGAAAAATGGCCGCTCGCCGCGATGGCCCCTCTTCTTGACATAGTGCCGACTCATTCTACTAATCATTTTTTCGCTTTTATCGCCTTTAGTGAATTTCCAAAATGTACGATGACGCACCAGTTCATACCAGAGCACCGTACTGCAGGGCTAACAAACAAAATGAGACGAAGTAATAGCTCAGATTTAAATCGGTAAAGCTCTTTTTTCTAGGATGTTCTGGGCGTGGCCTTGTGTGAAGTCGGCTCCGATCCGGTGTGGATTCCGCTTGCTGACGAGCAATTTTATGGTGTGTTTCTTTTTTTTTATGATGTGGACTGGATTTCTAGGTCAGTTCTTTGAAAAGAACATTAATTGCTTTAAGTTTGTTGCGTTTAGGGACAGAGGACGAGTCTAAAACGCGGAGTAGGAGCAGCTCACCTTCGGACAAAATCTCACACAAAGACCGTGCTACTGTAGTGTCTTCTATTTTGAGGTGAGTGTGAAGACTATGAGGTGCTATGCAGTGATGTGGTGTGTGTACGTGTGTGTGTACGTGTGTGTGTGTGTGTGTGTGTGTGTGTGTGTGTGTGTGTGTGTGTGTGTGTGTGTGTGTGTGTTTGTGTGTGGGGTGTTGGTTATGGTTTTGGTAAAAGTACATGTTTTAGCAATTGCCATGAGGTGTTCGTTTTCGACGCGATGAGTGTTTGTTCCGTCCTCCGGAAAAGCTTTCCCCATATGTTCATTCAGAATCCGATTGATGTTTCTTATTTGGCATTTTTGGGTGAGTGCATCGTTCTTTGTAAATGTCATCCTTGGTTTATATGTTTGCGGTCCCTGACACCGATGGTACGATCGCCGCGTCCACCGAAAGAGTCCACCAAAGCACAGAGAGGATGCGCCCGCCCGAGGCACTACTGGCGCACAACGCGGTTTTCCTTTGGCTCAAAACCCAATACTGATTCAAAAGCTATTGCAGGTTTGATGAGGCAAGGAGATCATCCGCTGCCCCTTCCCGCCTTGCTGCGCAAGTGCCACTACACCACGGACACGAAGGAGTATTTGCGTGGGTCGGCTAGGGTTAGTGCTGCAGCGACGGCTTTTGTCCTTCCGTCCATCTACTCGCAGATAAGACCGAATGCCGTGAAACAATCGTCAGAGAGGTGAGTCGTTTTGGGTTTTGCTTAAGCTTTATGCAGTTTGGGCTGGCTCGGGTTACTATACCTGTATATACCACCAATTTTTCACCCTCTTTTAGATCCGTCGCTCTCGAGTTGAATGCTATGGGTGTTGCTGTGCGAATTATGGTGCATGGAGTCCTGTTTGATGTGAAGGTATAGTAGGGAATATTATGTATTAGTTTTAAATATTGTACCTTAGATTGAAGTGGAGCAAGTATTTCAATTCTTTATATGATGTATTGATTGTTTTTTTTTGCGCATCCTAGCAGGTGTTTGTTGGTTTGTTCACAAAGTTCATTGCTTTAAATTCAAAAAAAAAAAATTATTTTAGCTGTGTAGACAGAAGGAGAAAGCGCTTAGGGAGCGAATGGATCAGATATCCGAAGAATGCCGCAAGTTTGCCGGAAGATACGTGGACTTGAACTCGAGTAGGGATGTGGCAAAGGTGGGTAATCAGGTTACTTTATGGGGAGTTGAGTGACCGTATGCACGAACGCCGGGGTTATGCTCCCAGCTTCCCAGTGGGGGTGAGAGAAGGAGAGGGATCACACGAATCAGAGACAAATTCTCCCATCCTTAGAGCCTCCCGTTGTTCGTGCATACGGCCGCGGGCGTCCGGGAAGGGGTTTGCATTGTAAGCGCGATCGTGGGGGCATATTATATATATTTTTGCCCCATTCCCATTTTTTGCCCTTCAGGTTCTGTTCACTCATTTGAAGCTACCGTATCCGGGTAATGTGAATACGCAATCCAGATCGACGTCAAAAGACACACTGCAACGTATTACCGAACATCATCCGATGCCTCAGCTTGTTATTGATTTTCGAAGGATCAACTTCAGTCTTTCGGTCGGTGCTTCATCGAAGATTACGGTTTAACTATAGCTTGGATTCTCCATCAGAATGGCAGTTGTAAACTTTTAGGAATTTGGTTTCTAGGAATTTGACTATTGGCTCGTTTTACTGCAATGATGATGGTTATAAGTTATCATTTCAGCATCATATCCTTCCTCTGCGTGACTCTCTTCACCTTCCAGCTGACACTCTGCACCCGTACCTTGATCTTTTCACGGCGACTGGCCGACTGGTCTCTTCGAATCCGAATATTCAGAATGTTACCAATGAGGAGTTGATTCCTGGATTCGGAGTCAGACATTTGTTCGTGGTTAGGGAAGGTAGACGTTTTTCTGAATAACAAAATTCGCCAGTGTGGTCTTGCGTCTACGTGTCTGATTGATTCGGCCAGTAGCGATAAGGATAAGATAAGCTTAAGTTCGGACCTGACTTTTATTGTGGAGAGAAATGTGTACAGTATAGAGACAAGAGTATTAAAGTGATCGATTAATGTAATTTAATTTTTTATCTTTCAGGTTATGCCCTTGTCTCGGCCGATTATGCTCAGTTGGAGCTGCGCGTAATGGCCCATTTGAGTGGTGATCCGAAGTTAATTGCACTGTTCCGCGAGAGAAGTATGTTCCTTTACCTTCTTTCCGCGAACGCATTTATTGATTGAAATGTGTAGGCTGCTCACTACTCCTATTTGAAAGAGACGATAGTTACAGTAGTTATATATTGATTTTCTTCCTCTCCTCCAGACCGTGATATCTTCTCTGAAATGTCGAAGGAACTTGGATATGAACGAGCTTCCGTGAAAACTTTGTGTTACGGTGTGTTTTGTGCTTTTATTTATTTCCAGGTCGACAAAAAACATTAACTATGTGCAGTAAGCGGGAAATCTCCAACCGTGGCTCGCAACCCACATTTTAACAAAAACAAGTAAAAAATGCTCTTGGAAAAGCTTTGGTGTACGGTGCAACATTAGTCTATTAACTATTTTTTTCTATAATTTAGGTATTATCTACGGAATCGGAACTCGCTCTCTCGGCCAATTGTTGAACTGTACACAGAAGGAAGCTTCAAACCTCATCTCATCTTTCTTCCATACTTATCCAAGTACGGTATAAGTTGGTTATCGTACTGTACTTTCTTTGCTTTAATGGCTCCACTACGGTATTCATGGTTAACGTAGTTTCTGTAATTTTATTTCGATTGAATTAAATAATTGAATGATGATGTTATTTTCAGAAGTTCAGACTTACATCGCTGACGTGAAGGAAAAATACAAGGAGGAGAAGTATGTGAAGACGGGCCTTGGTTGGTTTTTTGTGTTTGAACCCTTGAGGGATTAACCCATGATCGGACTAGTTTTTTTCGGATGTGCCCAGTTTTGAAAGCTAACTTTTGTTTGGGCTCTGCATTCTAAATTATCTATGAGGTGTGTTTGATTATTTTTGTTTTCAGGTCGCAAGCGTCTGAGAGCTTCCACCGGAGAGCACAAGGAACGCCTGAGGGATAACCGGGAAGCCTTATTGATTACTTTTATTTGATTTTTCATTGAATATACGTTTGCGAACTATTGATTGATTGGCTGAGCGTGCGCTCATTTGATTTAGATGACTTTCGTTTAGGCAGAGTGTGAACTACACGATCCAAGGAACAGCGAGTGAAATCTTCAAATTGGCTTTGGTGGAAGTGGAGCGTCGTCTGAAAGGTTGAATAGTTAATATGAAGTATTATTTGATGAGCGGTCTTAGTTTTCAGCTTACGTGTTCGTCGAGGTCGTCGGCTTGTGTACGTACATCGTACATCTAGTGGAAATGCTTCTTGCCCCTTTTCCGAAATGTAGAGCCAAGTAAGGTAATTTCAGAAATCGGTGGCTACATTGTGCTTCCAATGCATGACGAACTCGTGTGTGAAGTTCCCGAAAAGGTTTGCTTTAAATTTCGTTCGTATGCATCTGTGTTCCAAAAAGCCAGTTTCGAATTCATCAGGGCGGCTATCTACCATTGGTGTAAAAGGTGAACTCTATGTAATCATGTGTTGCTTTTCGATACAGTATGGCATAGTTTAGCATGCCAAGAAAGCAAATTCCATTCTCAAGGAGTGTATGGAAGGAGCCTATCCCGAGCTGGAAGTGCCCCTTTATGTGAAAACGGATACAGGGAAATGCTGGGCGGACTTGGATAAATAAGTGAACACTGATGTTTAGGTTACCTGCCTGTACTCTATTTGTATGAGCAGAGGCCGTATTCGCCACTCAATTCCCCGACTTTTTCTCTACGTCTCACATTAGAATGCTATTTTCTGTCCCCAGGGAATATTTCCCCGAGGGAATGGGAGTGGTGAATAGGGCCTCAGAGGCCTTACTCATCACTCGAAGGTAAAATTTCTCCCGGGACTTGTTCTCGTAGACGATTTAGCCGTCTCTCTGGAGATAGTTTACCCCTCTGCCTGAGTAAAGGATGTACGGCCTCATATTTTGCCTCGTTCTCACTCAACACAGCGGATCATTGTAGATTTGCAATTTTTCAAGGGTTGGTTCGTATCGAACTATGGGCTTATTTTTATGGCCTCACGGACTCACGGGCGTATTTTTACTTACGTGTATTATATTTTTGTGGAGAAAAAAATAGTTGTAGCTGCTTATTTTAAAGATCTCTAATCTTTCGTGCTTATTTGTCATATGATTTTTACATATGTGGATCTCCATTCCTTTACTCCATCATAAAATGCTTTACTTATCTGAATTATTTGTTATTAATAAATATTTCGGTATTTTATTTAATGTGTTACTGTTTTGGATCACCGTGGTTTATTACCAGTTGTTATAGAATATGACATTCATGAAAAATCCCGAATCTTGGGTTGGACCACCCACGTTGTGTGCTTTTCTCTAACGCCTCCTTATTTTGTGCGCTCTATCGTGACTTGTGCGCTCTGGGGCCTATTGTAAAATGACTCTCTCGTCGGTAGGTTACCAAGGTTACTAGAGCGATTATAAATAACAAGACAGGTGCGTAGAGGCCTTGGACCTTGGATGGATATTTATGACCTAAACGAACGCGCAAACCAGAGCCAAGCTGTTTCTGCTACACAAGAAAATATCAATTATTCGTTATTTTGTCCCAATGTTAGATTTCTTTTACAGTTCCTACGCATAAACCACCACATTGTAAAAATTTTGTTGTGAAGTTTGATGTAGTTTTTTTTTACCGTGTGAAAATTGTTTCGGGTTTCTTTTATTTATATTTTTACAGTATGCGGTAGCCGGTAAACGATGACTGTATACGGTATCCTCAAGGAGCAGTTTCAAAAGGAGATAGAAGGTAGGGAAACTTATTGTATTTACTTTTTTTGTGCTCTATAAATAAATATTTTACGCTTCAAGAGTGTGCATCTTTATTCAAGGGTGAAAATACAGTTTCAAGGTTTGTTTATGACATGTTCCACAAGCAGTAGGCGACGAGTTCCAGATTTCACAAAGGGTTGATACAAAGAAATCCACATATTTCGGGGATTTCTATAATTGCTTTCAGAGTTACGAAAGCAGCTTGCGTTAGCCAACACGAGACGTAAAGAGGCCGCATCACATTGTTCGAAGGTGTTGGTTGAAAACGATCAATTAAAAGGTCGGTTTTTATTTTTGACTTTATGCGTTATTGATTGATTGATTATTGATTGATTTATCTTTTATTTATCTTGCAAGTTTTGTAGTTTTCCTATTGATTATTGTTCTTTCAGGTGAAAACTCGGATCTCACCTCACGCCTACAGAGAGTACTCAACTGTGCGCAATGCACTGTTATCAGTATGTTTTTTTGTGCGCACTGTGCGTACTGCGCGCTTTGTGTCACTTGTTGTGTTATCAAATTTTCTAATATTACTGGTTATCCTTTTACACTACAAAGCCTCTTAGCAGTTACTCACGAAGGCATAATAGTTACACTGTACTTATGCGATTTTTCTGAGCGTTTGAAGCGAGCGGCGTTTCCGAGAGCGATGTCCCTCTGCGCTATCGGAATAATACTTAGTTCAGATGAGCGACTGCTCCCACAAATAAAAGAAGAGAACAAGGAAAACAACAGTACTGATGAAAATATTCACAACACCGATAAACTCCACCCAACAAATTTGCAAGAGTGTTTTGAGGCATATCGGCAACAGGTAGTTACTGTAACCCCATAACTAATTGCATGATTTTTTATGTAGATTACGGTATCTGTTACTATTTCGTGACTTCCAGACGTTTGACGTTCATTTATGTGTGCAACGCGTTATCGCGGCTCAAACTAGATGTTTTTTTCTTCACGAAAATTGCTCATCCATAACTATTGCATCAGAAGTATTCGATTTTTTGTTTTAGATCCTTCAAAAGTGCAAGGAAATACGTGAGTGCGAAGAACGATTATTGGATCGAGATTCTGTGATTAACTCACAGCAGGCTAAGGTACTGTACTTTGTATTTTTCAGAATCTATGAACGGAGAATAGATTCCGTATTTTGCATTCCGTGTGTCAGGCACGTGACCCACTCATTGTGCAGAGTTCCCTGTCTATGATGGGTCCTTAACTTTCCAGATTCGCGAACTCGAGATCATTGCATCTTCGCTGCAAGAACAATTAAAGGTATTGTACCTGTACTTTTCAATTGTTTACCGGTATCGATCCTAATTGTAAATTGTAAGTCCACGCTTTACGTCATTACGTGCTACATTGGTGACTGTGGTTTTGAGGTATACCTTATACAACAAGAAGAAGATGTACATTATACATTCGTGATTCGTGATAGTTTGACAGACTCGCAGATATAAGTTGGGTGAAGCTATATAAGAAATTATGCTTTTTTTTACAGAACTCTGTGCCTTTTACTCCAGAAATGGTGGATGTTAAACCTGCACTTCTGAGCCAATTACGTGAGTTGTATGCTGTATAAGGTAGTGCAAGATGGGTAGGGGGTTGTAGTTTGCAAGTGGGGTAGGGGGTTGTAGCGTGTCGCTTCTAGACGATTGTGTTATTCTGCATCAAGTTCTTTTGGCGTTTAATTGACGATATGCTGTTTTTGAATCTTATTTTACTGATTTAGAAAACGCTAGCCAGATGATTGTCGCGCAAAACCAAGAATTGGAAAGGTTGAGGCAAAAAGTGTGAGTGATTGTGTTTTAATAAAGCTCTGTGAATCGCGATCATTAGAGGGAAATGAGTGAACTATTTCTTAGTTCCAGTCTAGTTTCGTAGTTCCGTAAATCCACTCATGGTAACTCTACTTCGTTGTTGGTACTTCTGGCTTCTCCGTATCAGTCCAAGTGATTTTATGTAACTTGCAGCACTGAGCGCTTTTCAGATGAAACTATATTCTTCGTTATTTAGAGGCGCTTCACTTGACGTTGAAAACCTGGCATTGCGCACTCAACTGATGCAGATTCAAAAGGAAGCTTCGTGAGTTTTCGATATTTTTGAGGAGTGCCGTCGTAACCTTTCTACTTATCAAATGACAATATCTCAAGAGTAATTCTCTACTTTGTAGCCTTTTTGCATTTTCAGTGCGACAAATACCCGAGTGGAGATGCAAGATGATCTTCTCGCCGAAATGCACTATAAGATTGAGAAACTACAGGGCGAGAAAGCTAAATTGAAAGATAGGTGAGGAATGCCACAGTCATCATTATTTGTCAGCGTTAGGGTTTCAAGTTTCCTAAAGTGGCATAGTCACTCCAGTTTCCAATTTCCTAAAGGGAGCTATATTGTTTTCTTGGAACTCGGTATCATGGATTAAGAGATATCCAAAGGTACTGGGGTCTGTACTGTATGCAACCTGAATCTGTTATAAAATAGTGTCGTGTCCAACCATTTTGTGTTGTAGGTATAAGGAGTTGGAAGCAAAGTACAAGAAAACGAAATCGGAATACAGGACTCTGTTGGCTCAGCTTGAGGTGAGAGTCGGAATTTCTCTAAAACATAATGCCTAATTGTAGGCTCCAGCCTTCCCACCGTGAAGATTTTTCAGTGTTTACAAATGTGCTCGACGTACTCGATTATTGAAATTAACATGCTCGTGTTTGTAATGCTATTGGTCGGTTTACTTAATTTTTTTTTTCAGAACGAGTTGTCCCCTTCATTTGAAGGATGTAAATCTTCGACTGATGTCGACGTGGTAGACGAAGCACGCCTGAGACATATGCGGAATTCTTGCGAACCGGGAACGGAAACGGTAGGGTGTTTCTTTGCTCCTTAACGGCGAAAAAAGGTCCTAAATTGGCCATTGCCCTGCGGAGCCACTCTGTGACGCGCCATGTTCGCGCGAAAGGTGTGCGATTCCAATTGGTGAACCGGACGCGCATCCCAGGCAGGAAGAGCGCTACACGTGCGTTTGTTGTACCTCTTGTCGCGCTTGCCTCGCGCTGTTTAGGGTGTCGGCCGCACTATCGCCGCGGTGTCTCGTAAGTAAAATGTGTTTTATTTCTCAACAAGAAATGCTTGCAGGAATCTGGGACGCAAATATCTATTAGCATGCTCCACAGAACACTGGAGAACCTTCGATGTCAAGTGTTAGCGAGGGAAAGGGAAGCGGAAACGGAGAGAAAGAGAGCGGATTCCCTGCAAGATGATCTGTCTGCAGTGAGGAATATGGTCAGTTTTTTTACGTGCGCTGTAGTTTCTGGCTTTATGTGTGTGGGTTTTCTGAGTAGACATTGCTACCCATAGGTTACGGTTTCTGATCACATATCAAATCAGTGACGTAAATGAGTTGTTTGTTTTTTTATCGATTTTGCTAATTTCGGGGGATTCCTGAGATTCGCATAATTCGTCTATTTTTCGTTGTGCTTGCACATTTTCCCTTAGAAATGCCCTATTTTTTCTTCATAAGCACAACATATGCCATCACTTTGGTTCGTCGCGCTGCGATTCCAATCAACTTGAGAAATGTGGCGACTGTTCCAGAATAGCTGAAAGTTATTTGAGTATGAAACAGGAAACATCTTCTTATAACTAAAAATTATTGTGTTCAAATGTATGCTAAGCTTGCTCTATGTCCTATCGAAGGACTTAAAGCCACCTCATGTGATCTTAACTTTATCTGTTTTTCTTATCTTCACTAATTAGCAATAGGTCTAACGTTCACTTACTAAACAAGAACGTTGAACGAAACGGTCGCGTAGACGAAACCAAGACTAAAATAGAGAAAAGCGATCGACAGTCGTGTCTCTGGGCTGCAGGGCGCACGCTGAAGTTCAAAGTTGAGATGTTGATTATATTTATCTCCGGTGTTTGTAGTCTACTGTTTCGTCTCGTTTGTCGGCTAATAAGGTTATACATGTGACTGTGTATTAACTAATAGCTATTTATGACGAAAGAATCGGGTGGCCTAGCCGTAAGAATAAGGTTAGGCACTTGTTCAAGTTCAGTAATTGTGTCTATCTCTATCTACGAGCAAGATATGTATGAAATTACTAAAGATACGTAGGTAATTCGGCCATTGCGGCTCATATGGTTCGATGATTGTCGTAGAAAGATAGTTTATATAGGAATGTTTAGTGTAACACCTACCACAACTATTTTTCTTTGCTTCTGTAGTTCGCGATTCCACTTTTGTTTCACTCTTTCCTGTATAATGTATATTGTAGACGTTGTTGTTTCGGTAGGTTGATTCGAGATTGTTATCGTAGTTTTCTTAATCTGCTTCCGCATTTTCTTGAATCGTGTGACAAGGAAAATGTCTGCAGAGGCTAGTGAAATCAGGGCGACACCCTGGAATAAAAGCAGATTAATAAAAGCGACATCCGTTCCTTACCTCTCTCTACTTCATCTTGTTAGTTTGGATAAAGTTCTCTGCGGGATGGCGGATCCCTCTAGGGCGCTGCCGGGGTGCAGTTTTTCAGTTTGCGCACCTTCCGCGCACGATCGTTTTGGTTTAAGTGCGAATTGTACAACTTTGGAGCAAACCCCAGGGTCGTGGTGCGCGAAGTTTCCGTCGACGATAAGTTTCGCTTGGATACCAATATCTGATTTTCTTACCTGTAAGCTGAAGTTGAAATAGAGATAAAGATTCTGTGTGGGCGTCGTGGAATCAAATGCCCAAAAATAACCGGGGATAAGGAATGCGAAACCACAACATGGGGTTAATAGGGGAATTGAGAGGACTGGAAAAACGTTATATTAAGGATTAAAGAACTGTAAGTTTGTCTGTATAATGGGAAATTCAGTTGCCTACTGTAGCGTGTAGATTTCTGTTGTTTGGAATTGCTCAAAACGTGACAACATTCAATGGGCTCTTTTGTTTGTTGAACTGCAAATGATCAGAATTCGGTCTCTGAGCTGTTAATGCTTCATTACATATGTAGTAGTCGTGGTAGCTAACTCTTTTCTTTGTTTTGTCTGTTTTTTTTGGCTGTGTGACTTCTAGTGATCGGAGTAATTTCTCCGGTACATTGGATTTGCAACGTACCGAAAAAATTTTTGTTGGTACGTACTGTCTAAACGTTCAAAAGACATTTGATAATTTGATTTTTGGCCTTGATTTGGCGAGTTACCAAGGAATCTCTAGAGGCAAACTTCTTTCGATTAGTACTGGTTACTGGTACCATCTTTGACTCAGGTAATGGACGGTATGATGCGTTAGTGGGCTGTGTCCCCGTGCTCCATTCTATGATGCATAGAAGTGTACGTAAATTTGCAATAATACATGGGAATGCAGTTAACCAACATGTGTTTCATAAACCACGTGCCATTCAGCTTTCATGAAAAGCATACCAATTGACAGGAGGTACGCTCCGAGCATCACTGTCCTCACTTGTTTCTGAGTTACTTTTCTGAATGTTAGTGGATGGGCCGCTGACCAAAAGTGAAATCCGGCCAGAATAATTATTATGATCAGTTGCGAGAACCACAGAGTTTCCTTGAACGCGCCCAGTGGTTTTAGAGTCCAGTTTGCTGAAATGTTTAGGTGAGTTAGTTAGTTGTTAGACAATGTTTCTCACTAGATAATGTTAGTGGAGTAATATGGGTGTGCACCTAATTCGAAGACTTTTTGGCGGCTAGGTTTCATATGCCCGGTAACGGATCCATATATAGCCTCTATATCTATAACTAATTATTGTTGACAACGTCAATATTGTTACGTGACGATCTGACATTGAGTATCGCGTTTAGTGAAGTTGTGAATTTGTGAATTTGTTAAAAGAAACTTGTATCCAAACGGTTAACTTACGTAAAAACTCTCGTTCCATGAGTTGAGCTACGGGATCGTGAGATGTTTGGACTATTAACTCGATCAAATCGAATATAATCAGTGATTGAATGATTGTGAACATTGGGGAATATTCCTTGGATCTTGTGATTCGAAGAAAACAATATAAAAGAAGAAAGAAGAAGATTACATTAAAGGCGTTCAAAATGATGTCGGCCACTTCAAATACCATTGTCTGAAGGAGTTGTTGTATATATAATGAAGAAATTTAATAATAAGGTAACATAGGAGTAAATGTATAGCCCGAAAAGTACAAAAATGAATAAATCACATGTAATGCATATAGAATCAAAGGTTATACAGTTTGCTTTGCTATACCATTTGATGCATATTTAAAGTTAATAATACATTTGTAGCACCAAAAACATAACGGTGCATTTGTAGCACAAAAAGTACAAAATGAATAAATCACATGTAATGCCGATATCATCAAAGGTTAACCTAATTGCAAGACAGTTTGCTTTGCTATACCGAGTATACTGAACGCGATAAAATACATACTAAAAGTTATTCATTAGTAAATCTGGAATACGAGCCTACAACAAGTTATGGTAAAAGTGAATGGGGTAACTTAGGCTTAGGGTGTGTAAGTGTACATTGAGAACAACATTAGTCTAAGCGGAACATAGTCACTATGGTGGGAACTTATCTGACACATTTTTATTATTTTACACCTGGAAGCGACTGCCTCACAATACAATCTGAGGTCTACAAATACTTTGGTGACGGGGAAGCTCATAGACATTGTAGTGCTATATTACACGTCGGTCGTGAAATAAGGAACTAAACGTAAAAGAGTGAGTAAGGTTGAACATTGATATCGCCACTGTAGTGTATTTAGGGGGGGCGTGGTCAAGTGGCAAGGCCCTTGCTCACCACGCCACCGGTCACTGGTTCGATCCCGGGCCGGAACCCCCTCACCCCACCAAAGGTGTAAAAGTTGGTAGCTGGGTAAAACCAGCGGAGATAAATCGACTTCCCGAGCAGATTGGCCACCGGGAAGTTTAAATGGCCAGTATGTCCAGCCTCTGAGCTGGACCCCGGTGCACCGTTTCCGCGGATTCGGTTGATATAACCCGGTTCACTTTATCTTTATCTTTTTTACTTTAGTGTATTTACAGTGAGGAAATCATTAAAACTACAAGATAATGTCTTTTGAGGTGATGTAGTTTATGTATGCCACTCAATAGCCCGTATTCTCGGGTCGACCGAAACGTTCCGTTTGGGAAATCCTTTGTATGCAAATTTCTCGACTATCTAGACTAGCTGGAGGAAAAATTTGCATACGAATGAGCTCCCAAACGGAACATTCCCATCGACCCGAGAATACGGGCTAATGACTCAATGGGAATGGGAACAAGAAATTTTCACTGAGCTTCGGAATACATAAATTTAGGGAGGAGAATTAGTTTATCATTAGTTTAGTATAGTAAAGCGCACGGTTAGTATTGCCGTTTTGACGTACTATCGGAAGTAGTCGTGTATTAAGGCTAATTAGCTGTCTAACAGTATGTACTTTTCTGTTGAGGACATTGCATTGTTGCTATGTGTAATTATGTATAATTATCCAATCAAAACAAACAAACGTTGTCTGGATCTTACGGTTTCGTGGTAGAAGGAGAAGATTATTTTGGAAACAGACAGGTGCAATGAGCCGAATACAGTAAGAAATATGGAAAGAGTGGAACACCACGTACACAGTACACACTCAGGGAAAGAGGGAGGGAGAGAGATAGAGATAAAGAGATACAGAGAGAGAGAGAGAGAGAGAGAGATACAGAGAGAGGAGATAGAAAGATAGGGAGAGGCACAAGTTCTCTCGCACACGCACGAGAAACAATTCAACTAAATAAAAATAATAGAAAGCAGTGATCTCGGTTAGATTTGGTTGGAGCGACGAAGCCTTGATTGTACTTTGTAATGAACGCTGATTGTGGGAAAGTGAACTCTAATCTAAGGAACTCTAAGGGTGTTGATCTCTGACGACTTTAAGCTTTAATGATGATAAGTAAAGTAAAAGTATTGTACTGGATCTTTCTTGTGATCTTCTGCTTGATTGTCAACAATAAGGGTTTATTGAATTGTGAAACCTGGGTATTCGTACCGTATCTTAACTATCTTAGGAAATGGAGCTTGAGGTGAAGTGAAGTACAAATTCTAGATTTTGTGACCTCTGGTCTCTGTTAAAACTTTTGTAGTTCCCAATATCTCGTCACGTGCATGTGGCATGCTTATGCCAATTTTGTGTGTGCGTTGTTGCTTGAAGTAAATTTATTTATTGTCCTCAACTTCGCTCTTTTAGTTAATTAACAAACTATATACAGATTCTTTTTGGGATTTTTCAACATGCTCGAGTGAGTATTTCTACCAGAGATTAGTTGGGAAGTATTTTTAGATTTACTTGGAATTGACCGAATTGGCGTGATGTGTGTTCTTTACTGTAAAAGAGCTAAAAGAAAATCGGAAAATCACTAAGGCACTTGGATGGTGTCTTGGGTCTTGGGCATATAAAGCGATGCGTAAAATTGCACGCGAACAAGTTACGAATGAGCTCATTGTCTTTGTCAGGCTCACAGTCAGGTGCGTACCAGCTCCGGAGGTTATTTCGAGTGAAACGTTTATCTAAATCCTTTTTCAAGCATTTCGGTCAATAGTGGTAATCTAAACAAGACCTTCGTTGACTCAGGATGTATTTATGGCCTGACGTGAATTCGATTAGTATATTGCTTTTTTTTGGATATGACTAGGCATTTTTTTGTCTTTATGATTGATGTGGGAAGTTGACAATCATAACGTATGCATTGTAGTTTTGCCTTAAACCTCTAGGAAACGTTTTGTAACGTTTTGTATCTGAATTTTTCAACAATTTCCTGGGAAATTTAATTTGGCATGTAGTTTGAGATTCTCGGAAATTCTTTATTTTGAGGGAAGTTCAATACATTGTTCAAAGCTTATGACTTGATCGCAGAAGTCCCGAATTCTGTTTTGTTGTGTGACGTGGAGCTCAGTTCTTCCGTACAATGGCCACATAAGCCATGAGTTTTGTACGCCGTCCCATATCGCACAGTTTCTTGATTATTGTGAAGAATGTGGAGTCGAAACTGAAATATTTAATTTAGTACGAAATCAGAGAATCAGTAGCCACGAGAACCATATTCAGTTGGGTGTACTGTGGCATAGTGCACGAATGCGCGCGCCAGGTCCTTCGTAAGGTCTCTTGTTCTCTTACCTCTCGAGCCTTTCTAGTGAAAAAGAGACAATCCGAATCAGAAGACTCATAGTTAAATTCGGAGACTTTCGCGCGGGCGGGCATACTGTAGCACGGAAGCTTACTCGTTCAGAAGGTTGAAAGAAGCCGTTGATACTAGGAATCCAGCACTGAAGTAGATGAAGGCTATTGCGAGTCTGGTCTCAGGACTCAGGTTCACACACAACCAGTTGTTCTGAAATATGGAAGTCAGAATGAAACCACACATTGTCTCACATAATGTAAGCGCTGTGTATGAATGGTGGTTATGTGGATAGAAGTATTCCGACCTCAATTAGGGGTTTATCAAGTTCGTCGTTGGGTTTACTCGATTCTACGTTCCTGGGTGCGCAGCGCACCGCGTACCCAGCCGCGCAAATTGGAGTGCACGCGTAGCCAGCCGCGCAAATTGGAGTGCACGCGTAGCCAGCCGCGTACCGCGCAGAGGGGCCCCGGCGCGCGGTGCCTCGGGGATCCGGTCCTCAACCGCGCAGCGCACCCCCAGCCAACCGCGTAGGGGGCCCCCAGCCAACCGCGCACCCAGCCGCGCAATTTCGAAGTATCCGCTGTCACCACCCAATGTTTCTTTTCGATTATTAGACATGAGCTTTGTGGCCGAGTGGTCTAAGGCGTTGACTCCAGAACATAATGAGTGAATTTCGTAGGTTCGATTCCTGTTCGGTGCATTTGTTTTGCGGATGTGGTCTGTCTTTTTATTTTTGCCTTGGAGGGCTAACCGCGTAGGGGGGCACCGGCCAGCCGCGCAGGGGGGCACCGGCCAGCCGCGTAGGGGGGTACCGGCCAGCCGCGTAGGGGGGCAAAAAGAAGGGGCGAGCGCCCCTGGCTGGGGGTGCGCTGCGCGGTTGGAGACCAGAGTTATGGAGTTTAGATGTGTGAAACTAACCTGACGTCACGAGATTCCATATGATTTCCATATGATTTCCATCTCTGGTCTCCAACCGCGCAGCGCACCCCCAGCCAGGGGCGCTCGCCCCTTCTTTTTGCCCCCCTACGCGGCTGGCCGGTGCCCCCCCCCCCCAACGCGGCTGGCCGGTGCCCCCCTGCGCGGTTAGCCCTCCAATGCAAAAATAAAAAGACAGACCACATCGGCAAAACAAATGCACCGAGCAGGAATCTAACCTATGAAATTCACTAATTATGTTCTGGAGCCAGCGCTTTAGACCACTCGGCCATAAAGCGCATGTCTAATAATCGAAAAGAAACATTGGGTGGTGAAGCGGATATAGTCGAAATTGCGCGGCTGGGTGCGCGGTTGGCTGGGGGTGCGCTGCGCGGTTGAGGACCAGAGCCCCGAGGCACCGCGCACCCAGCCGCGTAGTTTGCAAACTACGCGGCTGGCCGGGGCCCCTCTGCGCGGTACGCGGCTGGCTACGCCCGCACTCCAATTTGCGCGGCTGGCTACGCGTGCACTCTAATTTGCGCGGCTGGCAGAAGGAGCGTTGCGCACCCAGGAATGTAGGATAAGAGTGTGTTGCTTATTGAGATATGCGAGTTGATCAGAGTACCCCTTTTAGGCGTGTTTCTTGACTTATGAAACTAACCCCGTTGTTCTTCTTCTTCCTCACTGCTCCTTCCCTGCTGGTTGTAGCGAATGAGCTGTCCGATGCGTTGTTGGTCATCGTTGTCAGTGTCACTCCACTATTTACAGTCTTCACAATGGTATTCTTAGAAGACATTGACGAGCGAATAGTTCTCAGTTTGACGATTAAATAAACATCCGAGATGATCAGAGAGCCGAGGGTTACTACCTAAAACAGGGGTCATAATAAGTGGTTATTTATCACATAACTCACTCAATCTAGATATCGTAACCTAACATAGACACACCTGATTTTGGATGGTTTTTGGTATCCAATAGTACGCACGAGGTTGTACAGAGATGCTTTAAAGTTGAGTTCAAGTTACAATGTTCCTTTATGAGTGGACCGAAACCCTACCTGACATCCTTTATTGTAGTATTCGTATAAGTAGAGCAATGGTTTTGAAGTGTCGTAGAACCAATAATGCCCTGGGATGTAGTATTTATATCCGAAATATTCGGTACTCATTGTTGATGATGATGCTGAAAGTGCAGCATTTAGTAGTCTTTTCATCTTTGCAATAGTTGAGCTTTTCTAGTATGAGGGGAATAGGGATAGGGAAGAGGAACGTGCATTCTAATAGTTACGTATACTTGAACTTTTGGTCTTCTGGGCCTCACCATAATCTACTTTGGACGTTTGGACTTATTTTGTTTTTCGGATGAGTATAAATTGATTTATTGTATTTTCATAATCCTAATTGCTCACCAATGGCTAGTAGAAGTGCTCCAATGAGTACAAGTATAACCCGTTTCCGTGTAATTTGTCTGAAAGTTAATGGCTGAGCAGCCGACCAAAAGTGAAAGACAGCGAGAATTGTGATAATTGAAAGTTGACAAAACCAGAGGAAAATCTTGAACGAGCCGAAGTGTTTGGAAGCCCATGGAGCTGAAATGTGAGATTTCGATTTCATTCTTTGTCACTGATTCTGATACTCAAGTGACCATGGTTTTTTGGGAAATTGCATTTATGATTCTGCTTGCGAGGTAGTCTTGCGTCATTCTGCGGTGGTATTCGTACGGGGTAGTTTTGTGTCATTCTATTAGGGTTGTTTTTCCCAATTGTAATATTTTCACCCTCCTCTCTGAACATGTCTTCGAGCTCCCAGACAGCCCTCCCCATAAGGAACATTTCCCAAACGCGCCGGGCTAAGCTTACCAGCCCTGAATTCTGAAGCTCCCCAAACGTCCTCCCGGACACTCACTAGGATCCGCTGAAGCTTGGGGAAGGCTTATCCTCATGCCCAACTCACGCAATATGTCCCTATCGAGTATTTTGGATATGGGATCATGTGCCATAATATCAAGCAAATCGACCATTTCAAGGATAATTAGCGCCTGAATTACGGTGAAAACGGGGGAATATAGGCGGGATCCGGTGATTTTGATATAACAGAGAAGGAGGAGGAGGAAAATGATAACGTTGATGAGGTAGTCGATGATATCGGTGCTGGTTAGTGGCATCCTGAAATGTGGATTTGAGATTATTGATTACTTTACGTAGTGTATTGATTGATCGACAAATATATCGATTTCTAGTCGGGTTCTGGGGTGGACAACAACTTTGAAAAAGAACATTCGGAAGCGGAAGCGGAAGTACTTAAATTTCGAATCACGGTTTTCTCAGCGATTTTGTGACTCGAAGTAAATATTCTGTTGGGATAAGGAATATTTTGATCTGGAAATTGGTGAAACTTTCTAGGTTCGTAAAAAGCGTATAAGCTTGAATAAAGGAAGTATACTGGTTCAGTGAAAAACAACTTTAAGATTAAAGATTACTCCGTCATTCTCACCAAATATTTCCTTAATCGGCTTGACTAAATAGAAGTATGCAAATCATTTGCATGATTAATCGCGTGAGCGAGCTTGGTGAATTAGGTATCTTGTTTGTAGCAGTAGCCTCGTAAAACTAACAAATTAGTTCGCGCTTCTTGCAAAAGAAGAATTTAGCGAATGATAATTTATATTTGTAATAATTATGTCAAATGAAACCTTCTTGTGGAGAAATTGTGATTTCTGGAACATGATTTATTAATTTACTAAAAAGATAATTGAAGATCGCGTGCAGCATTTTGACATGCAATTGTATGGAGGTTGATAGCATTTTGTAGGGTAAATTGTAGCTCAAAGCTTTGTTTTTGTTTAAATTGTCACTGTGTGTGGTATCTTGGTTTAAAACACACTAAAGACTTTTTTTGCACGCTACAAATTGGTCAAATGTTTCTAACAAAATTGTCGTGTAAATAACCTATGGTAAGTTTAGAGTAAACCCGGTTGTGTAGGCCTTATGTTAGGAAATTCTTATCGTAAAAGTTAAATTAAACTATTGGTATCATTAAATTTCGTGTGAAAAAGAGCGTTTTCTAGGAAAATGGCCAAATTAGGCGCCTAGAAACTAAGCTAGGCAAGTAAGTGCACAAAAAAAGACGGGATTTCCGAATAAATGCCAGACAATGGTGCAAACTAATTAAAAAAAGATTTTTTGGTCCTGAAAACTAGGGCTTAAATGAATAAAGCTCTCCATTTACCCATAAAACGACACCACGGCGCTTGGCGGCGCATTTTGGTTCGGAGTCCAGATCTCTTCCAGACGTTTGTTTGTCTTAGACTGAAGTTTGGCTTTATTTCAGTACCTGGAGAAGGAAGCACTGGTTGTTACGTTGGAACAAGAAAAATCTCACATGGACATACGAATTCAGCAGGTAAGTAATACGAACTCCGGGTTTTAAAGCGGAATAACATCCGTTTTTGAAACATATCTTATTAGATAGAGGAGAAGAGTTTGCAATTTTGTATGTTCGCTACGGACTTCCGCCAAACAAATTAGCATATCTAAGTGATGCAAAAGGAGAGTCGATTCAGTCTTGAGCAAGCCAAAGAGCTCCGCTGTTTCTTTTTCGTTTCAGAAGGCACGTAAGCCGAATTTTCGTAACTCTCCAAAATAAGGAAATAGAGTCTTGATTACATGAACTTTAGAAACTGCTTATAAGTATGCCCGTTTTTCTTGAGAATTGCGTAGTATTATATTGGAAAGTCGCCGCAGGCGGCAGTATGTTGTTGAATAACTGCGTTCGCAAGTATTATATGCAAACGAGTACGATTAGAATAACAATCGACCTCAATTCCTTTATAAATTTTCTACTGATTGGAAAGAAAAAATTTGCTCTTATTGTTAGCATAAGCTTTTGGGTTTCGAGAACCGTCTCTTACACGTCTTTAACTTCCATGTAAATACACAATTCATTTTTTTCTATTTCTGGTAGATCATTTCGTGTATCATGAAATCACGATCATTATTAATTTAGGTTGAAGAAGAACTCTCCAACTTAAATTCGACTTTGGACGAAGAAAGGGGAAAATCGCAACAACTTTTGCAGTCAATTGAAGAGGTGCGAATCCGTAATTTAATGATCGAAAGTCAAAACACTAGTTGTTATTTATTTAATATCTCTATTTTTCTTCTTCTCCCTGTTCACTAACGAATTATACTAACGTTTTCTGCTTTGGATGTTTTTTGTATTGTCAGTGAAACATTTAGCTTTGATTTGTTTAGTTGGAGACCTTGTTATCGTCAAGTCGTGAGGAATGTATGTATTTTGAAGTTGAAATCAATCAATTACGAGATCAATTGGCCCAAGCTGAATACCAAATTACGGTCTACGATAGTAAACTGTAAGTGATTTAGAGTTTGTTTGTGAGTTTAGCCTTGTTGTGTTTCATGGTCGTCTTTTAGTTTCCAAAAAATTCTTTTCCTATTTAAACTCGAAAAGCAAAAACCCCTCAGCTGTCTCTCAATCATTTTTTATCCCCACCGGATCTTCCACTGTCCACGTCTCTGATCCTACTAAGATTTCTAATCTCTTTGCAAATTTTTTTCACTCTGTTTATGTGCCCGATGATGGTTCTCCTATTCCCCCTTTTTCTCTTCCCGTTCCTGGCCCTGCGCAGTGCAATTTTTTGATTACTGAATCGATGGTTGACTCTGCCATTCGTGATCTGCCAAATAAGCACTCGCAAACGCCGGACGGTATTTCCTCGTTTGTTATAAAAAATCTGCGTATTGTTCTAGTCCCAATTTTAGCTAAGCTTTTCAACAAGTCTCTCCTCCTATCTGTCTTGCCTGAAGAATGGAAGCACGCGTTTGTTGCTCCGTTGCCTAAAAAACCACCTCATACTCAAATCGAAAATTATCGTCCTATTTCTTTAACTTCTTCCATTTGTAAGGTTTTTGAAAATGTCTTAAAGTCCTCTATTATGGATCACATGTTTTCTCGAGACCTCTTTTCCTCGAACCAGTTCGGCTTCCTCAAAGGAAGAAGCACCACAACTCAACTTTTAACGTGCATGAGCGAATGGTTTGAGGCTAAAGAAAACGGAGAACAAGTGGATTGTGTTTATATTGACTTTGCAAAGGCTTTTGATATTGTTAATCACCGTTTTTTGTTGCATAAGCTTAGTATGTATGGTATTTCTTCTCTAGTTTGTGAGTGGATTTCGTCTTATTTGTCTGGTCGTACTTTCCAGGTCAGGTACAAGAATGCTGTCTCAAAATCTCTCCCATGTTCTAGTGGTGTTCCACAAGGCAGCATTCTTGGACCAATTCTTTTCCTAATTTATATTAACGACATTGATTTGTGCGGCTTGGGGGGAAGCTCCATCGTGATGTACGCGGATGATGTAAAGCTCTCACGTGTGATGGAAAAGGCTGACCCTCTTGTTGCATATCATCAAATGTGTCAGGAGCTGGTAAATTTACTGAATTGGTCAAACACTTGGAAAATGAAGATTTCCGAGCCAAAATGCCAGCACCTTGCACTTGGTGATCAGTGGGAATTCCCTCTGGAAATCAATGGCTCTGTCATCCCTAAAACAAATATTATTCGCGATCTCGGTATTATGGTCTCATCGGACTTAAGTTTCAGTTCGCATATTGAGAAAATAGTCCGGTCTGCAACGGTAACTGCAAATCGTATCCTAAAATCCATTGTTCAGCCAAACCTCTCTGTTTATCTTAAAAGTTATACTTCTTATGTCCGTCCAATCTTGGAATACGCTTCTACTGTTTGGTCTCCTTATTCTAAAAACGAAATCCTCTTGGTAGAACGAGTGCAAAATCGTTTCACTAAAATTGCACTCAATAAAATCGATTATGAAATGTATCATAACTTCACTAAAGAGGAACGGTTAACAGTGTTTAGTCTAAAATCTCTACAACATCGAAGGATCGTGTACGATCTCATAGAATGTTTTAAGATCGTCCGAGGTTTTGGGTTGCATAAACACCCCGTGCTCGATAGTATGTTCATTTTAGGTGGTAGACAGAGGAGAGATGGTAACTCTTTATATATACGTCAGGAAATGGTTTCGACGTTACAAACTCAATCATTTTTTAAACATCGAGTCACTAGAATTTGGAATCTCCTTGACGAAGTGACTGTCCGCAGCTCAACGATAGAATCATTCAAGTCGAAAATTGACGCGCTAGATCTCGTTGAGTTGAGTGACCAGGCAGATCTTCACATTGGTGCTTGATCTCATAATATTATCTCACATTCTCTCATTGTTCGTGTTTTGTTTCTTACTGTTTGTCTTCGGGTATAAAACCCTACATTTTCGTCTTCCTGCTCTTCCGAGCACTTTATTCTGCATGTTTTTTTTATGTGTGAATAAAGTATTTATAATTGGGAGTCAAAGTAGTTAGAAGTTAGAATGGCTCCAGTTGCACGTAGAAAAAGTTGTCTGTATAGAAAAGTAATACAGTTTTGTCTCTGTCGTCGTGCAAAGCGGTTGCCTCGCAGCACCATCTGGTCCACTGGTCCTGCCTACTGTAATTCTAAGTCGGTGAAAACCACAAGTTTCTTGACGAGCTGCAAAGTGCGAAGACAGCTTTGCGAGGGCCTTAGTTTAGCAGTGATAGTTTTTGTACCAAGTGTTATCAACTCAATATTCTTTCTTTTTCTAAAATGATCATATTTTCAGTGATGCACAAGGTCGGGATCTCGTGGAAACAAAGAAGCGACTGGGAAGATTGGAACGGACTTCCGTTACTGAGTGTAGGAGCAGGAGTGACCAGGTTAGAGGGGTTTGCGGTTTTCCCTACAACATAATATTGATTATTCTACTTATTACTATGGATCTCAAATGTAATTACTGGGGTTGATCATTCACTGGTTACGTAGTTAAAGGTTAAAGCTCCCTTTACTTTGTTCCGTTTGTTGGTACTAGGAAATTGATTATGTTTACTCTGTATTGATTGATTGATATAATTACTTGTTATTGTGTATAGTGTATGCTTTATGATCGTTTACTATCTCTACGCCTATGTTCTCATTCGTTTCATTTGTTGTTTATCGACAAAATTGGGGATTCAGTGAAGTTGAAATAACTCATGAAAGTGTGGGGTACAAGGTACAAGCTACAAGATTTAATACAAGCTACAAGCTACAAGATACAAGAAGCTACAAGCGTACGCAGATTTAATTGCTAGGAGGTGCTACCTGAACTAAAGCTTTGCTTCTAGTGGGGAAACAACTTACAATTCGGAGTCTTATTTTTCTTATAAATTTGTATTTCAGCGCTCTTCTTCACGAAATGACCGTAGCAATTCGAGAGCTGAACGGGATACGGTAGCCTTTCCCCATAATTTGTGGTTAGGCAGTGGATGCTCCGTGGGTGGTCCTTCTCCGAGTGATGTGACTGGAGGCTGTGTGGGTGGTCCGTCTCCGAGTGATACTGTAACCAGATCTCCTCTACAACATACTGATTACTCGACGTATTATGATGGATCACAAGTTTAGACATTAATTATTGAGTTACGCTCCCTTTACTCTACTAGTTTGTTCCGTTTGTTGGTACTAGGAAATTGATTATACTTACTCTGAATTGATTGATTGATATTCACTTGTTATTGTTACTCTTTATAATCGTTTGCTATCTCTACTCGTACGACTATGATCTCATTAGTTTCGTTTGTTTTTTATTTTATTAAAAGGAAATGCATTTTGTTTAGAGGTCTGTGGCTATGAATTCATGAATTAGCTTGTATAAATACGAGAACTTGTGCGATCGATAAAAGGGTGTTTCACTGTTATTTGCCGTATTTAATATTTGCTTATTTTGACTTGCTGTTTTGTTTTTTATTCTTGTTTCATTGTGTTGTCTCTCTTACTCGCTTCTATTGGATATGGATAAAAGAATTGTCTCTTACATTCTTTTTATCTTTAAAGGGACAGGCCCATCAAAGTAAGCCTATATTTACGATACGTTCATAGTGACTATCAAGCATTTTTATTACAATATATGCAAACTAAATTTCACATTTATTTGCCATGGGAAACATTTTTCCGATGCGCTCAGATCAAATGTATACCGTAAAGCCGCAAATATCCTTGTCGTCAATGCAAATTTATCGTGAAATTATAATGCGATTAAAATTTGCATATATAGCTTTGAAATCTGCAGTTTTATGGTATACATATGCGTGGAGCGCATTGGAAAAAGTTGTCTATGGCGAATAATGGTGAAATTTAGTTTGTATATATTGTAATAAAAATGCTTGATAGTCATTATGAACGTATCGTAAATATAAGTTTATTTTGATGGGCCTGTCCCTTTAAAGAATACAAAATTTGTGCAGAAATACGATTTTTTGCTGACGGCATTCAAACCTCAAGTTAATTCTTTATTCCTGTCATTGTGGCATCTGTGGTGAAACAACAAACTTTAATTATAATGTTTATTCGGTTATTCTATTTTTTTTACGTAGTTGAAAAGTTAAAAAAATTCTGTTCTCGATGAAATTTATTCTGTAAGTCGCCTCGGTCGTGCTATCGTTTCCTCAAGAGTACAACATAAGCGAATACTTTGCTGCGTCTTGAAACTGTAGAGAGAACTTGTAGAACTGTCACGATTGTGCCGGAATAGCTGAAATTATCGTAATGGATGTGTGAATTTCGAAATTATCATCGTGTCATTTTTTAGTTACAAAAGAAGAAGCAGATGAAAGCACACAGAATTCTATGAAAAATGGGTGCGTCTAAGTGTGGCCTCCCGCCTAGTCAACGAGCGGTTGTCAATCCACTGTGGGACCTGTGTGAGCCACAAGCGCGCCAGGAGGGCGCAAACATGGAGATCTAAACTCCTGACGCGCCAGCGGTCCACCATTTTTCAAAAGAGTGCGCCGCGCATTCGTGGCGCACACACAAACGATGTATAATAGACACCAAATTTTGAAAATCATGATTAGCTAAAATTTACTGTCGTATCCCTGAGTCGTTATAAATCATGTACTTACTGTGTGAGAACGTTGAACGAGATTGTAGAATATAGAAACCCTGCACTGAAATAGAGAAACGCCAAAGAAAGTCGAGTTTCTGGACTCCATGATGTGCGCTGAACAAGTCGTTACATATATTACTATGCATTTTCGGCTTTATTTGAGTTTGCTTGACCAATGAGAAATTCTCGTGAGAAAGAACTGCTGTTGCACCCATTGTTTTCCCCTATTTCACCACGTCCTCATGTAGTTTCCGATTCAAGTTCGTCCAAAGATCGAACTTGAATCGCAAACTACACAAATAAAGTGTGCAATTAACAGTAATGGCTTCTATACACGGAAGCCAAATGCAATTCTGCTAAGTCTATGAAGTCTATGAACTAGGTTTAGGTACAAAACATTATCTATCATGGCGTAAACGCGTAAACCCAAAACGTTTTACCTTTGTCGCTCGCTTTTCAGCAACATAAAACATGGAACTATTCGCGGGGATTTTTTTGAAAATGATTGTGAACACTTTGAATAACTTACTATTTGCACCCTCTGTTTTTTTAGTGTTCCTTTGGTCGACTCGCTATGTAAAGATGTAGAGAACGCGACTGGTTGGATAGCGGTAATACTGGTAGACTCAACGGTCTGAACCTTTGTGCAGGCTTTTCTTCCAAATTGTTTTCTCATTTTCTTGAATTTTGTTATCAGATAAATGTCAGAAGTTGCCAACAAAATCAATGTTGCGCCCTGAAATATGAAGTTATTTTCGAAATTGTAGAAAATGGAAATTGAACCCAGAAAACATTTGTTTGGTGCTACACTTTACACTTTCCATCAAATTAGTCAATTACTGTCCTTTTTTAAAGAAAAGCCGCTGACCTGTAGTCCCATATTGAAGTAAAAATACATATTATAGCTCGGCTTCATGCCATCAAAAGTCCAGAAGTAGCCGGGAACGTGGAATACGAAGCCGCAACAATCAGTTAATAGAGGTATGGAGATGACTGAATTTTTTTGATTACTGATATCGATGGCTTTTTTTATTGGCCAATCACCATTAGGGTAGCCTACTTCAACTACTTTAACGCACACTCGAAAACAAGATATAACTAATTTATATTTTAAAGCGGTATAATAGCCGGTTTTTGAAAACGCTCTCTTATGTAGGACGCGCAAATGACTACGCGATTTTTATTCTAATTTATGTTCATTTGCATACAACACATGGAAATGTAGTTGTCCGACATACCGACATACGTTTCAAAAACCAGCCGTTATATTGCTTCGATTTCCTAGCAAATTTATAGCGTCTGACTAAAAACTCGCATGATTATTTAATTGTTGTTCACTCTCGTACTGTGTCCTTTCTTTTCAATGAATCAAAGGCAGTTCTTACCTGTACCAATTAAATATGATGCGTTCATTAGTACAATAACTTTTTTCCGAGTCACTCTTCTGAACGTTAGTGGCTGGGCTGCACACCAAAAGTGGAATCCAGCCAAGTTTATTATGATAATTAGCTGGGTAAACCATAAGGAAACTTTGTAAGCACCGAGCAGTTCAGTGGCCCACGGAGCTGAAATATTGCTATATACATTCTATATTGTGAGAAAGTTGCTACGCATTCACAAGCCAATGGGTGCACTGCTGAATTCGAGTGCTGCGCCGCGATAAGCTGGCGTGGAAATGGCGCGCGGCAAGCCTTGGTTGGGGGTTATTCACTGGGCAGCGATATTCGGAGTAAAGTGCGCGACATGCTAAACCACCTAACCAGATGCTACCACGCGCATGTTTGTGTTATTTTGAATAGGACTTACGTAGATATTCCTTCTCATAGTACGTACATACTGGATCATGTGCTGAAGTTATAACTAATTCGACTAAATCCAACATGATGAGAGATTGAATAATAGTGTAGACTGGAGAGTAGGTACGAGACAGACGAATCTTTATAAAACAGAAGAGAGAAATAAAGAAGAAGATGCAGCAGAGTGCTGTATTTATTATGTCCAGGGTAGAGAACGACATGCCTGGAAGTGGATAAGCCATGTTTTAGTGGATAAGCCACTCGATAATGGCAATTTTTTGCAAAACTTTTGGTGTACTTTCTCTTCATAGTTTTGCAAAAAATTGCCATTATCGAGTGGCTTATCCACTAAAAGCCATTTGCGGCGCTGCGATATTTTATTGTAGCGCATAAGGTTTCCTGCGGGTGGAGGGTATTCACTGTGCTAGTTTTTGAGTACCTGTTGTAATAGTTTTACTTTTATCTAAGCCCACTCGTTCAGTTCTTATCTCGTGGCCCATTTTTTGAGGTAACAATACAATATCGCCCACATATCATACGATCGCGGCAAATATTTGCAAAACTTGAAATGCCTGACACCATTACCTATACATTACGCTTGATTTCCATTGTTTTATTATCAAATCACATGTTTGCTAATCAACGACAACACGACGAGTTATATACTTAACGTAACGTAACGTAACGTTGTAATGTAACGTATGCTATTGGGCATACGTATATTTGTGTAAACAAGTTTTAGAATTGTCTGTTTCGAAAGTATTTCGAAAGTAATTAGCATACGAAAAGTGTAATATAAAGATGCGAGTCGAGCATAGTATCAGAGTCACCCAAGACAAGTGCGACTACACTAGGACCTGCTGCCAAGCCTGCTGAGGACTCGACTCGACTACTGCTGTGCTGTGGATCTACTCTGGGGATCTACAGAAGTACACGTGCCCGTACTCCACCGTCTACATCGTCGTGCATTAATTTGTGTTTAGAGTTTAGAAATAAACTTTTCGTATATCTCGTGTGCAACGCATCGCAACGGGATATAACATTGGCGTTCAGCGATTCGAGCTCACGATGGACGGAAGAATGAGAATGGAGATGTTCGACCCGGAAGTTTCGAATCTGGATGTTTGGATTGCGAGACTGCAGATTCAGCTGGACCTGAGAGATGTGACACACTACGAGAAGAAAGTGCTCACACTATTATCGCTGCTGCAACCGGAGACGTACGAGGCAATGACAGCGTGGACAGCGCCAAAGGAACCGCGCTCGTTGGATTTTAAGTCGATTGTGAGGATTCTCAAGGAGAGATACTGCAAGAAACAGATGCTGATAACCTACCGTCACAAGTTGCTCATGGAGAAGCAACGACCTGGCCAGACCATGGAGGAGTTCTACAGGGAATTGGAACGATTGGCAGGTAAATGTGAGTTTGACAAGGTTAAGAATGTTAAAGATTGTATACTTTCGATGCAATTTATAAGAGGTATGAGTAGTGATACTGTGCGAGAGAGACTACTGTTAGAAGAGGACTTGGAAGCAATCAAGGCTCTACAGTTGGCACAGAAGGTGGAAACAGCTGAAAGGAGTTCGCTGCACCAAGGACGAAGCTCTACCGATACATACGAAGTAAATCAGCAGCAGTACAAGGCAGGAAATCGCAAGGAACAGCGATGGCAGGACAAAGAAAGGTCAGTAAGGTGTTACAATTGTGACAAGCTAGGTCACTTTGCTAAAGACTGTAAGAATAGAAAGGTTCGGAGGAACCATCAGATCCATACATTTGATACTCATAATGAAGTTGAGGAGCCCCGTTTAGGATCAATTAACCTTGATTACAGTGATCCTAGAACTTACGCTGTAAGACCGTCTATTCACCATTTTCAACCACCGATTATGTTGCCCGTGAAGATTCAAGGAAAGAACATTGAAATGGAACTGGACACTGGTGCAGCACTGTCGATAATCAATGAAGCGACTTGGAGGAAAGTGGGAAAACCAAGACTGGTACCGGTGAATTACGACGCAGAGAGCTACACTGGAGGGAAGATTGCATTCAAAGGAAAGTGCACCGTGGAAATGCTGGTTGGAAACGTCCGACATGCAGTGCAACTACATGTACTGGGAACGAATGCGCCGTCGATTTTCGGACGGGATCTTCAGGTCAAGGTTGGTTTATCATTAAATGATCTGAAATCTTTAGCGCAGAGAGAAGTATTCGTGGTGAATACAGTTAGGACCTCAGAAAGAGCTAGGAAGTCTGCTGTGAGCAGCGGTAAGACCTGCGATAGGCAAAAGTACAGCTCTAAGGTTCAGGATTTCCCAGCGTTGGAACAGTTTTGTGATAAGAAAGGAATTAAGCTATCCTACTCTCCGCAGTGTGGTTTGCTGCAGATACCCAAGAAGCAGTTGGCTCAAGAACTGGGAAGGGGGAATGTAGGTAGTGATTCGATACCAAGAGAGTTCTTGGCCGGAAAGAAGGATTCGCCAGACCTCGTCGAAGGAATGACAGTCTACGCGCGATGTTACAACGAACCGGTGAAGTGGTTTCCCGGAAGAATTATGGAACGGACGAGTGACACAACGTACCGTGTTCACACCAGTAAAGGCGATTGGATTCGACGTACCGATCAATTGCGAGAACGTCCGAGAGTTTGGATGGAACTGGACTTCGGCGAGAAGGAAACGATATTGGATATATCGAAGAAGACGGCTACTACACAAGGAAGCTTGGATACGAGAAGCTCGGAATCGTTGGAAACCTACGACCCAGGAAGTCGTTGGAACCTACGACCCAGGAAGATGTGCAGTGCCGCAGGAGTACCCGCCGAAGCCGTCCACCAGAGCGATACAGCCCGCATGTGCGAAAGACTGCGAACAAGCAGCATTGAGTAAGTACTTGTTCCAAGTATGCCCTTTATTTTTTGTATAATTGGATTTCCAATTAGGGAAAGGGTGTAACGTATGCTATTGGGCATACGTATATTTGTGTAAACAAGTTTTAGAATTGTCTGTTTCGAAAGTATTTCGAAAGTAATTAGCATACGAAAAGTGTAATATAAAGATGCGAGTCGAGCATAGTATCAGAGTCTACAAGAGTACCCGAGAGTCTACCGAGAGAGAGGAGCGACTACACTACTACGCCAAGGACCTGCTGCCAAGCCTGCTGAGGACTCGACTCGACTACTGCTGTGCTGTGGATCTACTCTGGGGATCTACAGAAGTACACGTGCCCGTACTCCACCGTCTACATCGTCGTGCATTAATTTGTGTTTAGAGTTTAGAAATAAACTTTTCGTATATCTCGTGTGCAACGCATCGCAACGGGATATAACAACTTTCTTTTCATCATTTCATTGTGATGCACACCCTGTGGTGTTATTTAATAAATAAATAATAAATAAAGTAATAATCTTATTATATAAAGGAGAAGAGTTTACTTGGTCTTTTGTTTGTGTGAACGAAACGAAAATTAGAATAGGAGAAGCTATAAAAGGAGAATCGGAGCCCAGTGTTCAGCAAGCGAAATCGAACCTTATAAAACAGAAGACACAGACACATATATTTCAAGTTCTTATGGATTTTTTTCGTAAATGGAGAAATTTCGCCGATGACTAGCTACTTATTACTTGGACATCTGCTTGTAAAGAAGCCGGATGTTGAGTCTACGAGAAGTACATAGATTTACTCAGAATAAGGAGGTACATCTAGTTTGCGCTAAACCCAGTGTGTGTTCGATTTGAAAGATGTTAACAATAAAAAAGGCATGATAAGGTTAGAACGATAACCAGAAAAGAACTGAACTCTGCCTGACCTGAAATACACCAAAACACGTGGCCAGCTCTAGCTCTAAGTTTATTCCGTTTCAGAAATTCATAATTATGAAAACTGCCAGAATGAATAAAATAACATATGATATCGGGCACTGGTCTTGTGTTTTGTGCACTTATCTAATGACTTTCCTACTATGTTGGTCTATTGAATACGTACATCACATCCACTCGAACATGAAATTCACACAATCGTTTTACTCAAATGGTTGCTACAAAAGCGGGAATTTCAAAGAATTCACTGATCTTATTATATCCGTGTTTTATGGTTGTAGTCAGAGATTACTATATGGAAGTTGGGGAATAAAAGGTTATAAATAATATGTGTATATTCAGTGTTAGCGAAAAGTTTGTGTAATAATTAGAACCCTGAGTAAGTCGCACGTAAACACATGCGAGAGAGGATGCATTCCGTTTCTGTAACTGATCCGTCTAGTTCCTGATACTTTTATTAGTGCATGAGAACATGAGAACGCTTGCCGTTTCCGCCTTGAGATAGAACAACTCGGTGGTTAATTTGTAATTTGTATTATTACGTAGTGGTCATTTTAACTTATAGTTTACGCTCAACTGAGCATTAGAACTATGACGCGTTCCAACTTATTTTAGGCTGACGGAAGTCTGTTAAAATATAAATATAAAATGAAGAACCAAATATATGTTTAATAAAAAGAACTACCACGCTCAAAGGACTATGTGTTTTGTTGCATAGATGATATTAGTTCCAAATGATTAGAAAATCGGTTCCAGTTCCCATGCATGGGCCAAACTATAACATAGAGTTTTTGTTTAGCTTTGAACAAAAGCCTGAGTAATAACAGTTGAGTTTGAGTTCGTATCCGGTGTACATGCTCTACGCACGTGAAATTGTATTTGTGGGAAAACTAAACAATAAGTTTTGAAAATGTTTTCGATCTCTGTGGATAAGAAAACATAATGGGAAACTTTTGGGGGTGCCGCTCTAATATGGCACTGAAAATGAGAGCGGCACCACATTTGCTCTTTCCGGCACCTTATGTGCACCTTAGGTTTTTTCCGTCAAAAACCGTTTTAGTAGCGGTCCCCACCCTGAAGGGGGCGGCAGGATGCGAAGTTTCACTTTATACATAAATGTATTATTTAAAAATGTAAAGTATGTCGAACACTTTTTGCGGGGAATTATGAACAAGCTTGATTTTATGAATTATGAACAAGCTTCTAGACACGGACGCCAAATGAACCAACTAATAATTATACGTTTCAGCGACATGTATTATATGATAATTTCACTGACACGGTTGTTAGCCTTGTTCTAGTTAGTTTGAGTATTACATATCCAAAGTTATCAGGAAGCAAATTGAGTGTTCTGTAGAACTCATCGACATTCTTATCGAATTTGTACCTGTTGTTATTGAATTTTTATTGCAAATGAACAATTGGCGTTTTAGTCGAGCGGGGGGTCGAACCCGCATCTTCGGCTCTCCGGGCCAATGCGTTTGCCATTACGCTACCGGCACCCACCAATTAACATTTACATTACCATGGGACATTATACATTATCATGAAACATACAAGTGCCCGGGTGTTATTACACAAGAACCCAGTAAAGATAAGCCAAAGCTGAGGTTGTTACTGTTCAGGCTCTCGGAAAAAGCTCTGCTGAATTCTTATTGTTTGTAGTGAAACCCCGAAAGCACAGGGAAAGTCCCGCTTATTCTCATATTATTCATGATGCGGTAGATTTCGAATCAATGTACAAAGTAGATTGTAACAACTTCACAATGTATATAACTTGATCACTGTTATAGAAAACTTTATTGTAAAAAAGCGATATGCCCGAAGGAATTCGTCAGAAATTCGTCCGATGAATATAATATAAGAATCAACGTTTCCGCACGATCGCCACATAGGCCATGAGTTTTGTTCGGCGCGCCACGTCACATAATTTCTTGATAATTACGAAGAATGTGCTTGTGTAGCTGAATTGTTTTGCATAATTTATAATTGGTCATGGGAGTTTTTATTTCTCGTGAGAAAGAACTGTCGATGCACCCATTGTTTTCGCCTACAGTAGGCCATCACGATCGTTATATATGTAGTCTCCGATTCAAGTTCGATCATTACACAAAGTTCGAACTTGAATCGCAAACTACACAAATAAAGTGAGGAATTAACAGTAATGGTAATGGCTTCTATACATGGAAGCGTGCGTATGTGTGCGTAATAAATTATTAAGCCACGTGCAATTCTGCTAATTTAAAGGCACATGCCCGCGTATAAAAAGTTTTCCACAAATTTTTCGTGATAAATCTCACAGGCAGAAACTTGGCAGTGAAAAACGTTTTCCTTAGTATGCAAAATGGGAAATTGGGGGAAGATATTAAGAAGATCCTCAGGAATGTACCGCAGTTTGACCTTGAAAATGCGTTTCTGAACCTAAAATAGCATATGTTGCATAATAAAATGCTTCTTGATAATGTTTTAATCAATGTTGACTTATTTGTTTTGGTATTCAACCCGGTGCACGTCGGACACCCGTTTTTGGCTATTTTTGGGTGCTGAGTACGGTAACTAGATGTGATATTCTTTCGCGAATATCTTTCCCAATTTTGCATATTATGCAAAACGGTTATCACAGCCGCCTTTGAGTAAACTGGGAGATTTATCTCAGAAAAATTAGGGAAAACTTTTTATATGTGGGCCTGTGCCTTTAATGGCTTTTATACACGAAAGCCAAATGCAATTCTGCTAATTTTAACACAAAAAATCTAAATAAAATTAGTAATACTTACTTTGTCAGCAAACTGAAGGATGCAGTGGCCACTAAGAAACCCGCACTGAAGTAGATAAAAGCGAGGGCAAGACGTAATTCGGGACTCAGGTTAAGCCATTTCTTCTGAAGGAAAATAAATAAAAATCTAAATGACATACACAACGAGAATTTTTTCTACTCATGAGCCACGGGCCATGAGCCTGTCGTTGAGTCGATGAAGTTTTAATGAAGGACTAACTAAACACTATGAACGATAGGTAAAAACTATAAGGTGATAATAAAAACCGAATTGAACTGTGACCCTATGCCTGAAATACACAGTCCGCCAGGCTCTCGATTTATGTTCCTTTTTATATATATTCCCGGAGAAATCCAGTATGTTATGCTCGTAAACTTGTCTACCTTTGCCTTCCGAATATTCGGCGCCTTTGCACAAGTCCTCTGGCTATTGTTATTCGTGATAGTCTCCATTGTCGCCGTGACCGCGCCGCTAACTTTCTCTCCCACGACCATAGTCTTGCCAACAGCCATTGTTGAGCGAATACTTCGCAATTTAAAGATTAAATAAATGTCTGAGCCGATTAGTGAACCCAGAGTCACTACCTGAAAACAGTCTATATTTAGAATGAAACACGTTGCTCTGCACGGTCGCACACCCAAAGTGTGCCAAAAATGTGCCAGGATCGTGCGAATCTGGGCTGCCAATCTATAAGCCTCTTCAAATGTGATTCTGGCAAAGTAGACATCGAAAAGTGTAAACCCGGAACAAATTTGGCAAATTTAAAACCTGAAATCCCATATTGTAATCATCAAATACTCCTTGCAATGGTTTCGACTCATCATAACGCCAGTAATAACCAGGAATATAGAACTTAAATCCACAGTATTCCGTGAGCATTGGCAGAGAGGTGACTGAAATATTGCGTAATAAATGTCACTGAGTTTGTTGTCACTGAGAATTGATGATACTTCTTGTCTCACAATCAAACTGTCCCTGAGATAGACAACGAATGATTCAAACAAAATTAGAACGTTAAAGCGAAATACCTGCCGGTTTTTGAAACGAATTGCCTGCAAAAATGCAAAAATTAGAATAAAACCTAGACCCCAATTAGACCCCCACTTTGCATAAATGCATAGGAATGCAAGTACTTGAGGTGCATTTCAAAAACCGGCCACTGTAATACGTGCTACCGGAACATAACGTTAGCTAACTCTCACCGGTGGCGATAGTTAGTGGAATCATTAACACTAAAATAACTCGTTTTCTTGTGAGCTGATGGAAGTTTAGTGGACGAGCTGCACACCAGAAATGGAAAACAGCCAGAATTACGATAACGCCGAGTTGAGATAACCATAGGGAAGTCTTGAACGTGCTGAGCAGTTTCAGAGCAAACGGGGCTGAAATTAGGGCATAATTGAGAATTAGCATATGCTCAAAGGCTATTCTTTCTATATATTGTATTCAACGTGCATCAACCTTGTAATATATAATCTGCGCAGTGCTCACTGTTTTTAATATACATGGTTGGTTTTCTTTATTATTATTGTCCTATGAAACACTCGGTTATTTCAATTAGTTCATAGCTGACAATATCATTGCTGTTATAGGCCGTTTGAATGCATTTTTTACACCAAACCCTGTATCAACGCTTATACCTTACCGCCTAACTTAGAGCGAAATATCGGCCGGTTATTGAAACGCATCGCCGGACAACTGAATTCTTACGTATTTATGCTAAGTTGCTCGAATTTAGCTCTATATTTTTATTCTAATTTATGTTCATTTGCATAAGCTGCATAAGAATGCTGGTGTAATGGATGCGTTTCAAAGACCGGCCAGATAAGTTTTTGTGTATTCTATAAATTTACGCAGTATTTCCACTTCCAGTGATTTGCATATTGGATCATGTGACATTATGGTAATTAAATCGGTCATATCAATAATAATTAAAGCCTGGATTATGGTAAACACTGGGGAATATAAGCGAGATCCACTAATACGAATCAGACAATAAATTAGAAGAAGGAAAATGATCACATAATACGAATAGGTGATGATATCTGATTCTTCTATGGCCATTAGGAATCTGAAAAAGTTACACTAAACACCTTAATATGTGAACGCTTACATACGTAAAGAAAAAAAAAGAAAAAAAAACAACAAAAAAGGTTTGCTCCAAGGCCGCAAATTCACAGTTTCCAAATTTGCTGATCAGCTGCCAACTATTTTCAGAGTCTATGAAATTAAGAAAATAGATATATTGAATTATGTGAACTCGTTGCTCTGTAGCGAAAGTCGGCACTAATTTAGCTGAGGAAAATGTATAGTAAACATAAGTAAAACATTCTCTGTGGGAATTTCATTAAAATAGTAAAATAGAAGACGGTTTGTTACTGCGTCAGTCAGATTAAATATAAATTGTTTTATGGTTGAAAAGCTAATATTTGATGAAGCGTGCTGTAATTTTTTTTTGTGTTGATGGTTTAGATACATAAGGTTAAAGCTTCGGTCCTATGCGGAAGGATAATTCGTTCGTTAAATTTTATCCCGCTCCAATTTAGCTTAATGCTCTTTGAGACTCTGAATTCCGAATTGTTCTACCTGTGCTAGTATTTTTAATTGCTGAATTTTACAAATTAGTGTGGGAATTTATATTCAACACGTATCAAATGAATGAACACGTATCATGTTTCGTTGTTTGGCCTGCTGACTTCTGTTCAACTTAAAGAGAATATGTAGGCACTCAAAATGAGCAAAACAACTGCGAAACTAGAGTTTCCACACCAGACATGAATTTAAGTAGGCGACTGAATATGTAAATTCGAATATTCTCATTTGCATGCAAATATGTCGCTGTTGCATGCTATGTGCCTATGCACACATATGCAAAATGTTTTGCTCCATCAGCACTGCCGTGTAAGCCAGGGGGTCAAGCAACGCGTTTACTATGGAAAAGATGAACTTTGAAAATCATTTTCTTTTAAATGGGAAACTTTTAACAATTTTTGTTGTTGTTTCCTTAATGAGGAACACACATTCTATTAATACAGCTTAACTTCAAAAAGGGCATACATATTCCCTTTAAGTTTAGTTATAATTTATATTAAGGTACAAGGTTCAAGATTCAAACAACCCGAGTACCCGAGTTCCGATCTGTGACAAAAAATTGTGGCCCTTTCCTGAAGCGAATTTGTCATCTGAAAATTGGCGTCCATCGTATACTCTAGTCAATGATCAAGGTTGTTCTTCTAAAAATATTATCCGATGGGGAAGTTCAGCATTTTCCATTTGTGTGGTCAAGTTAGTTAGTCTTCAGTTTTAAGTGTTCCCGATTCTTAGCGTTAACCAATATTTGATATATGGGTGTCCAATGGTGTCGATGGGTGTCCATGGGTGCCCATTGTGTCCAAAGTTGTCCGCGGGTGTCCGCGTGTATAGTCCAATAAGTCCTGAATCACCCTTGAATGCTAAATGGGTTCTCCAACAATGTGGACACTTATTTTCAGTTGTTTCTCCCGATCAAACCCGTATGCTGTGCTTCGTATGTTATTAATGCATACGGTCCCTTGTTAGTATGATGGTGTCCTTACCGCATCAACATGTTAGGGTACCTTTTGGTTTACGAGCTGTCAGCAAATACCCCAAGAACTTTCTTCTTTGTTCCTACGACTCGTTGATCCAATAAACATTTACTATTAACGGTCATTCTGACATCTATTACATAGTTGGGAGTTGGGACTGTGCGATAAGTAAGTTATCAGATCCGAAGTCTATGCATGAAGCGTATTGTGTGTCTAAAGATTTGGGCAATTATGACTTGTTTGAAACATTTTCTAATTTTGTGTGGAATGGAATGGGGTTTCCATGTATGCCAAAAACAACTGTGCGTTCCCTTCCAAGTATATAACAATTTACCGTATTTTCCCTGAATTGAATATTTGACATGAGAAATTAATACATGGGTCTCGCGAAGTCGTTAAATACGGTAAATTTGTCCGGATACTTGGAAACCCAAGAAAAGAGCTATTATTTGTGCGACCATTAAAATTCGCAGTAAAGGTACAGAAGGTTTTTGAAAGGACTGAATGTTTTTTCATTGTAAATTTTGATGGTGCGCTGATGCCTACTCCGCCCAACCTTTGCCATACTCGCCTCGCCAGGTTTATGCGAGAGCGCTGAGCAGCTTTTCGCGAAGAGCTGGCGAAGATAGGGCGAAGTGCCTTCCGGACGCCTATGTACAAAAAATATAACGAAAACAAGTTTACGCGTGGTACTGACGATTCGATACATATTAAGAAACTGTTTATTCAGCTATTTTATTACAACTAATTAACTTTTCGGAATTAACAAAACATAGGCGAGCACTTTGATTCGACGGGCAATATTTGCGCACAATTGGAGGATAATTATCACTGTCCCGGAGAAACTGAAATTAGTGATTCTGTATACGGTAACAGCGGAATGGCGGACGGATTGTGAAACATATGTTGGAGATGTGCACTCCCACGGATTAGTTGTGAAGGCATGTATGAATATACCAGAGAGAAAACCGCCGAAATACGTTTCACAAAGCTTTAGCAAATAGTATCACAGCAGCATGCATGCTGGATTGAATCAGCACGTGTGCTGCACCGTGCTATTCAGTGTTGTAGTATGGCCTAACTATAAGCTGTTCTACTTACAAAGAGTAGCCACTTGGGCATTTATCTTTCGATAAAGTCTCTACTTTCTTCTTTTTAGCTGCTGAATATTCCATTTTGCAAGAGAAAAGTAATAAATGTGATAAGCATAAAAGTAAGTTCCAAATCATACTTGGATAAAACGTTGGTGCTAATGGTTGCGTAGATAAATCCAAAATTGAAGAACATAAAAGCTAAGGTCAACCGCATTTCTGGACTCAACGATGATCGTTTCTGGAAAAAGTTTATTTCCCTGTGCCACTATTTTAATTCTACTTGTACAAGCAAACCTAATCCACACTTGTAAAATAGGTTAAATTTAAATTTTGAAATCGTTAATATACAACGAATGCATAGCGTCACACAATTGTATGAATCTGCGAATAGAGTACGACTAAATTTTTAGGATTTAAAACGGTACAGCCGTATTACAGCCTGTTCTTGAAACGTGTGTTGAATAACTGCATTCCCATGCATTATATGCAAATTAGTATGATTAGAATAAAACCCCACTTATGTTCAGAATAAATACTCACCGCCAAGGTATTATTTCTGACGTTTGTCACAATTCCAGAGCTGGTTACAGTAGTCACTGGCAGTGATGGCTCACTAATGGCGACCGTTTGGCGCTTCCTTCCGAGTTGATTCCTCATCCCACGCAATTTGAAAATTAAAAAAGCATCGGAAAGAAGAAGGGCAGCCAAGGTGAATACCTGAAGATTCAACATTTTAGTATAGAATCACAAATTTTTTGTAGCATGTTTCCACGTCTTTCTATTTCAAAAATCAATCAATGGGGAGCACGAGCATTATACAAATTATACTTAGTCAACACACCTCTCCTACATTTTGAAAAAGAGCATGTAACAATATGAACAATTTTTACGAAGCCAACCTTGTGCAGCTAACATACCTACACAATCTCTTCCTCTTTAAAGGATCGCAGTCACTCCAAAATCATCATTTTTCTTCGAGTTTATTCGAATTTAGTAAAGAATAAAGAAAAATACTTTACCAAAACCGAATAATTTGAATTCCAACTCAGGGGGTGAACAAGTAGAAAAGTAGTTCTACTTAACTACCGCGGGATTATGAAACGTGTAGTGATATGCCTGCAGACCCTTGCAGTATATGTAAAGATATAATATGAAGATATTTGCCGAAATAATTTGCATACTCCGGATCGGGAAGCAGCTGTATGAACACGTTTCGTAATCCTGCGGTAGCTAAGTAGAACTACTTTTCTACTTGTTCACTCCCTGAGTTGGAATTCAAATTATTCGGTTTTGGTAAAGTATTTGTCTCTATTCTTTACTAAATACAAGTAAACTCGAAGAAAAACGACGATTTTGTAGTGACTGCGATCCTTTAAAGCAAAATACCGGCCGGTTTTTGAAACACATTGTGGACAACTGAATTCTTACGTATTTATGCTAATTTACTCGAATTTAGCTCGACTTTTTATTCTGATTTATTTTATTTTCTGCATAAGAGCATCAGAATGCTTGTGTACTCGATGTATTTCAAAAACCGGCCGGTATTTCGCTTTATTTTTACTACACAAACCGACAAACCTGTAATGACCAGTTGAGCCGGAGATATATTTCTCGCGAAGGTTTATCCATGTCAAATGTCCAGAAATACAAATGTGTATAATACACAAATCCACAACATTCAAAGTAAAGGGGCATACATATGGCTGAAATTTGAATCAGTTGTGTTTCCGTATAATCAAAAGCCTGGTGTGGATTATTTCAAGGTACGCTGCGAAAACAACAGGCCTGGCAAGTGGGCTCTATTCAAGAATAGCCGTCCCAAAAAAGTATAGCCGTCCCATGGAGAGGCTAACCGTCCCATAATAATTTTTATCTTTGTAGAAACCAACCGTGCATTTGTGTTTGGTTCGTGAACGCTGTTCATAAAAGGAAGCTTCGTGGTCTCCGACGGATGGGCGGCTTACGATAACATTAACACCTTATAACAACAATACGACCATCGTTGGGTCAACCGTAAGACGCACTTTATCAACCCTTCCGACCCGGCAGCGCACCCAAAGCATCGAAGCTGCATGGGGTGCTTTGAAACGTTCCAGGAAACATCTGTATGGTACCAGCGAAGACCTGCTCCCATCTTACCTCTATGATTATATGTTCAGAAGCGTGCATAAAGAAAATATTTTAAATCCATTATCACTTGAGATAGCCAATAACTACGGATTTTAACTAGCTCTTAGAATGTTGATAAGAAATAAAAATGTTGTTGGGGTCAATGTTTTCATGTTCAGAAGCCCCAGACGTACTGCACATTCAGTTCTGTGGGTGCGGGATGTTTGGGACGGTTATTTTTTATTGGGACGGCTATACTTTTTTGGGACGGTTGGCGCCGCCATGGGCCATGGGACGGTTGGCCTCACCATGGGACGGTTGCGAATCTTGGGATGGCTATACTTTCTTGGAACGGCTATTCTTGAATAGAGCCGGCAAGTGTACCTTTTCTACCAGCTAAACACTCGACATTTGCGCGCTGGGTTCGCGCCGCGCACCGGCAGGAGTAGGTAACGGACCGCATTGGACGCACGTTTGGTTAACAAGGTCCATTTTCCGCAGCGGTCTATACTAATAAACTGCAACTCTTGTCTATCACTAATCAATAATTTATTCAGGTAAATTGCAGTACCTCCTCCCACAGCTGCGGCCACTGAAATTAGCATATAAACATGTTTTGGTTGAAGATTTCTGAAAGTGAGAGGCTGGGCTGCAGACCAGAAGTGGAGGATTGCCAGTAGAATGATGAAGGTTAGTTGATTGAACCAGAGGGAAGCCTTCACGGGCCCGAGCAGGTAGACCAGCCAATCTGCTGAAACGAATAATTAAAAAATTGTAATAATTTTACACTTCAGTGACGGATAAATCAAATTCTGTATTTTTTGAATGTTTCCTTTGTAAAAGAAATAAAGCACGAAAAAAGTCGCTTATTGTTTTTAACGCCACCGCTTCCCACAAAATGAACCATCTGTTTTAACAAACTTTTTTTTCTTAATTAAATTCGAGAAACGACTCAAAGATGATAGATATAGACAAGCCATCAAACTTACGAAATATTTCAACATCTTTGAAATTGCATATTGGGTCATGTGCCATCAATATGATAATATCTAATAGTTCTAAAACTATAATTCCTTGAAGTACCGTAATAACTGGAGAATAGGTTTTTGACCGATGAATTCTCAGCCAACACCCACCAAGGAAAATAATGAAAAGAATATTTAGTGCGTATTCCACGAGCTTGGCTACCACGATAGTCATCAACCTGGAGACAAATTAAAAACTATTTTGTAGTAATGTAATGCAGAATACATAAGCCATATATTGGAATAAAAAGTTCCAACTACGGGTATTTACCGACCGATAAATGCTAAGGGGGGGGGGGGGGGGGGGGGGGGGGGGGGGGGGGGGGGGGGGGGGGGGGGGGAATGAATCAAACTGTATACATTATAGATAGTAGAGAAAGTATCTGCCGGGCGAATTTGACACTCGCCTGCTGTGGTAGTTTTAGATAGTTAAAACACTTCTGTAAAAATTTATGTAGAAAACAATCCTACAATTTTCCGATGTACAATTTGGACAAATAAAACACAATTGACGTGAGACACTCTCACGGTAACACATGGGTGATTTATGAAGAAATTTTCTGTAAAAATTAACAAATTTAAAAAGTGGTCTTACAAAGTGTATGCATATTGTATGCACATACATACATGCATACACGCCCGGGCACTCACACAATATACATATGTATGCATACGTGTATCGGAAGAATATTGCTTCAGAATATAGAAACAATTCATGAAACGTACAGTAGACCACATGATGGAAGTTATCATGACCATTTTGTGTCGATGTTCTTGTTTATAGAAAGTTCGTGTACTCTTTCATATATTTCGTACTTTTGGACACGAATCACGGGAAAGGAATACGTTTTGTATTCAAAAGCTGTCAACCGTGAAACACGGGTACAAAAAAGCGAGATGTTTTTTTTTTCTGGGAGTAGATTGTAGATGGTGGCCTAGTGATGGATAGCGCTTCCGTCTGTCGTGCGAGAGATCAAATTTTGGATTCAGTCGGGTCTATCGTAGTCAACAGGAAACGGGTGGGGGACCATCTGGGAACGGTTCTCGGTTTGTCCGTGGGTTAAACCGTTTGGCGACTAATCAGTGACCTCGTGTTGAAAACCCTTCAGGAACTGGTCTCCATATAGTCTCTAGGTGGTCATCGAATGGTCGTTGGACACCTTTGTGTTAGTGGGGTTACGTGGACTAGTTCGCATTCGGGAACTATTTTCTGGAACTAAGAATTATTTCGCTCACAGAGTCAAATAATACAGCGTACTTACGGGTTTTAATTTATTTCAACAATGTACATTGCGTGTGAAAAGGGTGACTCAAGTAGTGTGCACAAAAAAAAACAAATCCTACATGCAACCCATGTCCATTTTCCCACAGTATAATCTTTTTCTATCCTTAGTGATTGAACTTAACTTTGAACTAGCAAATGAGATATTTTACATCATGTATGCAAAAACAAAACAAAAAATTCAATATCTTTCCCGGAAAAATTGTCTGTGTCAGTTTTAGAAGATCAGGAACCATACAAGCTCAGATCCATTTAATTAAAAAAGCAAGCCTTCAATATTTCTGTGAATAATTTCGAATATAGAAACACGAAGAAAGTACCTTCATTTCGTTTCTAAACAGTTCTATGCCACAGTTCTCACATCTTTATTAGTATGTTTTATGATGTAGAATAATGAATAAAACTGTACGTTGCCTATATTTTTTCTCATGAATTGTATGTGTGCGTAATAAATTATTATAATTATTATAATAGCCGGACACAACATATACTCTCAATACAATAAACAAACTCAACGAATATAATTTGTTTATTAAAAGTGTTAGTATTTCGTAGTTCCTCAGCCTGAAGGAATCAGCAGCACATATGCAACAACTTTGGTTCTCCGTGCCACTGTGGCCAATGTCCGAAGAATTGTTATAAAAGTACTTCCAGCGAAACTGTAAGAAATAGTAAACTTATATCGCATAGCGAATCTTTTTATTTTGTTGCGCGACTAAACAAACGCGTACCGACTAAACAAACGCGTTCGACTAAAAAATCAGCAGAATAGGCGAATGCTCTTAATTCTGAATATTCATAAGAAAATGGTTTCACACAAGCATTTAACCTTACTCTAAATACTCAAACTAGTTTAGCTATGTAGCGCATGCAGACTCCTGCGGGCGGAGGGCGGTTCTGATGCTAGGTCCCAATTTTCGTTGTGTTATGGCCCTGAGCTATCTTGACATTGTTCAGCTATAATATACTGTTGTATTTTGGAGTGTGGCACGTTTAGGATTGCTGATATCGTGTGCACGTAGTTTTGTGTTGAGGTAACGTGGCTAAACTAGTCTAAAACTACAAAATTGTTAGCTGCTTGTGTGAATACAGTTTCTTTGCTGATATGTCAGTTATAACTACTCTCTGTGGAATTTCTTTCTTATCTTCGGTGATATATATATATATATATATATATACATATATATAATGCTATGCATTTTTTCGTCCTATCTTTGATTTACTACTTTGAATTTTAAAATCATAGAATTCTTTCATCGTCTCTTTTGGCGTTGCGCTCTTTCTAAGAGTCTAATAAACATTTAAACATTTAATAGAGTACCGCGTAGCAATTTGCATACACTAGTTGACTTGGGTATACAGCGTCCATATGTTCAAAAACGATGTTATACCGCTCTAGAGCCATCCTTTCTATTTGGAGTCATAGCCGGACCTCTGTAAAACAAGTAAGATAGAGCGTAAGGACTTACTACGTTAGCACATTAACGCTTATCGTTGCGTAGAGAAAACTAAAACTGTAGTACATAAAAGCGAGGGTGAGACGGAGTTCCGGGCTTAATAAAAGACGACGATGCTGAAAATACAAAACTGATGTTGTTATAGATCTAGTGACTTAGCGCTGTCTACTTCTACGAGACTACCCGGTTCCTAATCTAGCATTATAACATCTAAATTGCATCCGAATCCGCTGAAATGGTGCAGTGCAGGTCAATAATAACGGTTTATTGATTAACAATCAATGCAAAAAAGAACGTCAACCAAAGCGAATGCATTCCCAGTCGGAAGAATCAATATGATCAATTTGTTCTGGAAGCCGGGTAGTTTACTACTTCACCACAGAAGTGGAATTTTAACAAATTTTAACATATACCAGCTATTGGTATAAGAAAAACGAGTTGTAAGCTCACCGAGAATACTCTATCTTTAGAAAAGTTTGCAGTTATGCCAGTGCTAGATTTTTTTACAGAAGTCGCTGGAAGCGATGGCTCAGTGATGGCGACCGTTTGGCGCTTTCTTCCGAGTTGTTTTCTCATCCCGCGCAATTTGAATACTAAGAAAGCATCCGAAAAGAGGAGGGCAGAGAGAGTGAATACCTGGAAATTTAAACCATATCATATCTGTAGTTGATTATGACAGAGAAGAAACTAAAAGAAAGGAAAATATGTTATATGTATGTAGGCCTTGGATGGTGAAGATAATACATATAATAACGTATCAACAAAAAGTTAACTGGGCCTTAATATACCGAGTAACAGTCTTACAAAGAGAAAGTCATACGCATGGACACACAAGTATGGCTTGCTTATACCATACACACATTTGCACATATACCAAATGCATACATATGTCCATAGATACTATTTTCTTGTTTCAATATAAACGAATATGCATTACACACATGTACGCGCGAGCGTGCACATTGATACACGGATGCATACACATATTCACACACGCGCACACATGCGCACACAAACACACGCACATACACAGAATATTGAGTTAGGCCCTACCTGCAGCGACCAGTTGAATTGAAGATATATTTGTCTGGAAGGCTTGGCCATGTCAAATGTCCAAATATTTGTATTTAAATAATAGATGAAGCCACAACATTCAGTCAAGAGAGGGAGACATATAACTGAATAGGGTTTCATTATATTCGTTAAATTACAATATAATGAAAATTGTCACTAGAGTTTTCTACCTCTCCCTCTCTCTCTCTTTCGCTCTTTCTTTCTCTCTCTCTCCTCCCCTCTCTCTGTCTCTAAAGTTTGATAGATGATAGCTCATCTTATCACATCTTATTCTTATTACATCTGAAGTTAGTGTAGGTTAAACCGTTACCTGCTCCACAACCGGCTGCCAAAACAATCATCCAAAACACATATTTTGGTCCAATTCTTCTAAAGTCAAGGGGTCGAAATACCGACCAGAAATGGAGAACGGCCAATAGATAAATGAATGTTAATTGATTGAACCAGAGGGACGCCTTGAAGGGACCCAGGAAATAGAGAATCCAATCCGCTGAATAATTACTTAAAATAAAAAAAAATCGACACATATACAAATGCAGGGTCGAACCGTCCACGTCCACGGTACTGTCGTTCCAAATGGTGTTGTACCGTAAGAACAAATTGTGTACAAATAAGATATCGTGCACTTTTGTATTTTCGAAAACTTTGTGATAACCACAGCAAAAATTTACTGAACTCCGATTTTCATTCTAATTTTCTAACTATCAGGTTGTATGGTGTCTTAGCTTACCGTATAACTCTTTGTTGTTGAACGTGCAAATTGCATCATGCGACATTAGTACTGTAATATCCAATAGGTCGAGTACAATAATACTCTGGATTACGGTAAATACAGGCGAATATGCCTTGGATCGGTGTATTCTAAACCAACATCCACCAAGAAAGAGAACAAAGAAAAGATTCAACCAACAATCAACTAAGAAATTGACTGTGATGGCCATAATCTGAAAATGACGAAATACGATATTTATTGCAAAAACATAAATTTTATAACGTACAAGTTAGTCATTTAGTAATAAAACTATAAAACCTCCCGCAACATTCACTAGTTATAAATTAAACGAGAAAATTGCACCGATTGACCATTGCACCGATTGACCCGGCGGTGAGCGGTCGCTCTCTACCACCCCTCCCACCCATAATGGAAATCGACCCCCCAACTGTTCATATTTCCCACCAAACCCCAACTTCCCGTCCTCAATTCGCCAACCGCCAGATTATTTCAACTATCACCGACCTATTCTCCGATTTGAAATTATTTATTCGTGACGAAATTGCTGAAGCTTTTCGAAGGAATGATCTACGCAATCAATTCGTCATTCTCAACGTGGAGGAAGGAAATCGGGTGAGTACAGATTTTGATCTAGCTTGCAAAATCCTATCTGTATGCAATTACTCACCCGATTCCTTTCATGTTGTGGGCCGGCTAGGCAAAACCCATAATCAAAAGCGCCCTATTTTATGCTCAATGAACTCTGGCTTCCGTGTCCCATATTTTAAGGAGTTGTCTGAGAAGCTCAAGAAGATTCCGGAATTGGCCCACATCATTGTTCGTCGTGCTGAGACAGCTCAACAACGCCGAGAAGGCTTCCTCCGCAGACAAGCAGCACGAGAACAAGCAGAGATCAAGGATCAATCAATGGTGACCTCATGCGAGGCAGAACAGCCCAAGACACCACCACCAATTGAAAATCCCCGCGAGGAAAATGGCACGCAATTGCCCTCCCCCTCTCCCCAGGCTACCTATAATGTTGATCAATTAAATGATCCTGCTGTTCATGTTTTTGATGCTTACGAACCCCCTGTTCGTCATTGTGCTGGTCTTAAAGATGATGTAAGAGAACTCCGTGAAATGTTTGAACAGTTTATGTTTCCACGACCTAGGTGATTCATTAATTATCATACGAAATTCGACTACCTTGTAACGACTTTTGCTTCTTTGAAATTTGCAACATATTGATATATTTATATTGTATTAGCACCACATAAGTAGCTAGACCTCTTAAACGTGTCTAGCCTGTGAGTGTTTATCTCTCTGTATTGGTTCTACATAATTTTGTGCACTTTTTTGCAATAAAGAGTTAATAATAAAGTTATATATGTCATTTGGAAACATAATACTAAAAGAACCAAAAAGGGCTAGGCTGCGCCTAGCCCCAAAAAAGTAAAAAAAAAAACTAGAAAATAGTAAAGGGCGCCCGACCGTGGTGAGGCCATTTTCTTAGTTTGGTACCTTTCACATAGGAAAACGGAATAATTGCTAAAGGACGACAGAAAAACGTGGATTTCACAAAAAAACCATTTGGTGACTAGCCAGTGACCATTTGCTGATCATGTGGTAACTAGTTAACGACGGTTTTCGAGAAAACTTGGTCACGGCAAAGTCACCAAGAAAAAAGTCAGAAAACCGTCACCAAATCACCAAATAGTTTTCCGTTTACTATGTGGGTGCAAGAGCAAGTTATGCTCCAAATTTTGTTCTAACAATAAGAGGTGTGTCTAACCTATTACAGTAGGCAATAAATTAGCGGATGGAACTACCATTCCTGCCATATTTTAATTTTTAGCATAAGTATTTTAGAAACATACAAAAACGGTAACCTAGATCAGGAACTTATAAACTAGGGAATGGGAGGCAAATAGGCATGGGCATGCCCATTTCAAATTACCCTTCTGTTATTTGATTGTGCATCACGAATAACGCCGAAGACATTTTGTCTTTTTTTTCGAACATCATTAACTTAGAAAAAGACACTAATACTGTACCCAAGTACGCTTCTCATTGGAATTTGTGTTTTATTCCCATGCAGAACTACAAGAAATTGTAGCATTTCTTTTGATATGTCTCTACACTTTACACGGTGAATGATTTTGATTTGCTTGATTTCTAAAGGACCACATGTTTGATGTAGCTTGTTATCATATGATATAATTGATCTTTAACGTACGAATTCCATTGCTATATATGGCTATTCTTGGTATTTACCACAAGGAACTTATGGGGTTTGCAAGTATGCAAAAATTCCTTGCAAGTATGTACACGAGGTACCGTACTTTGGAACTAAGAATGAATATATAACATGAGAAATTATAAAATCGTTCCAAGACTCATTTTTCCAAGACAAATTTTTCAGCATACTTGCAAACCCCATTAGGGAACTAACTACATCTAAGCCAAAAACATAGAGCGCAGCGGTTAGTGTATTTTAGACATGGGACCCACACAGAGTTCCGTTAGCTGTTGTTTATGCATCCATAACTTTTTTTATCTTAACTTTTTTTTCTGCGTTTCAAATTTGCTGACCTTGAAAACATGCATTTCGCCATGTGATAGCCATTCATGTGCATGCGTCAATTATTTTCTTCTGCAAGTCAAAGTTTTACAGGATATAGCATATGCGCTGCACGTGAAAGCCGTCTTCACATATGACATATGATATATTATAGTAAACCATCGAACAAGAAATTCCTTAGTAATCGAGGTAAGCGAAAATCCAATTAGTGCTAATTAGACAGACTACATTTATCATTTTGTAGACGATTATAATTAAAGGTCGTGGGAAGTTTCAACTTTTGTATTGTGATCCTTGACCTGATTGGTTTCATATAACGGTTTATCTATCAATGTGTTTAAAGCGAAATGTCGATCGTACAAAATTAGCATAGGATACATAGGATTTGCTTATCATATGCAAATTTTCCAAAGGAGCTAGCATTTCGCTTTAAAGTGGAAGGACATCACGAACATTCATTGTCTCATTTTTATACAACAAAAAACGTTGAATTTATCTCCACATGGCATGGATATAAGCCTTAAAGGGAGAGGCCCACGAGAAAAAACTTTTCCTCAATTTATTTGTACAGAATGTCCGGAATTTCAGAAATTTTACTGTGAAAACCGCAATGATTGAAGCCTAGAACTCACTGAGTTATTCTCCGGCAAACAGTTCGGCCAGGTACCGTAGCCAGAAACAATTTTTGCGCTTTTAGGGCATTACTGTAATGGAAACGCCTCCTTATAACGTAGGAATGATCTTCATTCATTTGACCATTATTATGTAGAGAAAAAATATAAATGAACGGATATCAACCGTAAAAACGAATTTTGACGTTGCTGGCTACGGTACCTGGCCGAACTGTTTGACGGGGAATAACTCTGTGAGTTCTAGGCTTCAAGCAATGCGATTTTCACAGTAATATTTCTGAAGTACCGGACATTACGTACAAGTAAATTGAGGACAACTTTCTTCTCGTGGGCCTCTCCCTTTAAAAGTTTCTACATACGTTGGCTGCCCTGCCCTATGCCTATAAATGTTTATCAGAGTTAAAAAATATCAGTGCATCAAAGGTTCAAACATCTAGCATATTTATCGTTCTTTGAGTGCTGAACATAACACACAATTTATTATTTATTGATTTATTCTAGCCAACGCTAGTAATCCATACGTACCAGAGGAAGTTCCAATATTAACAAGGAAGGAAATATCATCGGTTTACTTTTTCTATAATTAACCATTTCTACAAAAGTTACGTTAAACTTTCTTTTGAATAGAGCATTTTACGGTTAACTTATTCTACCAATTTGTTGGAAATAAAAAAATGCTTGCTTGCACAGGTTCATAGAACAGATTTTGTGGGTAATTCGGGGTCTTAGGGTTCCCTTTGGTTGACGTTCTTTTTTGTATTGATTGTTAACCAATAAACCGTTATTATTATCAATTATGATTATGAAATGCCGTATCAAAGAATCTCAATTATTATGGTCATTGATTAAATGAAGGCAAGACCTCTCAAGGCTGGTCAGGCCAAAGTTTAGTTTGATTGCATGAACGAAAAATTGGGGTATTGGACGAGTGGGGGTCGAACCTGTACTGACTGCACCGTCAGTCAGCACTTGGTTCCTGGGTGTGTGTATCTTGCGTCAATAGAACACCGTATTACCAACAGTATTTATTGAAGCAATCACAACACACAACAACAAGTTGGAGACTTTTGCGGGAGCACGCTCAACCACACAAGTATTTGTAGTATTGACGAGGTGATTGCGGGAGACACGCTCAACCACACACACCTTTTGAAGTTCTTGGCCGTAGACAGGCTTCTGGCACGCTCGGTCCATCTCCGAGCGGCCCCGCCAAGGGGGGATCGTAGGCTTAAGTACCGTACGTTCATGGGCGGAGCAGGAGGAAATCTATCTGCGTATAGAGAAATCTCATGCTACCTAACAATTGTATGCATCTTTACTAACCTCCTTCATTTGCATACTAACTAACGAGCTTATTAGTCAGACATTACATCACCATTTGTGGGTTCAAGGGGGCGAGACTAATTCTCTTCATCATGCACACTCTCTAAACGTATGCTGACTGGGGTCAGTTTAAATGAAATAAAGTACATCCTTTGTTGATGTTACACTCGTGGGAAAATGAGCGATTTGAAACTACCAAGAAACTCAACAAGCATATTGATCTTGTGAATATACGAAGGATATAATAAAGTAATATGGATAAATACTACTAGTAATTCATTATAGAAGTGCGAGTCAGCACACTCCCGCCCGCACAGGTGGAAGGTGAGACGTGAAATTCAAGGGAAAAATATGCGAAGTACTCATAAGACAAAAAAAAACGAATACTAAGCATATGAATCAGCACGAGAAAAAAAAGGCACACAAAAATAAGGGAACACAATTCACGAGTATAACGGAATAAGTAACACTCATAATAACGTGATGCACTAATTACGTAATGCTAAGGCGTAAAAAATGCAAAAACTCAGGAAAAATTCTGGAAAACACGAACAATCAATTTCTCTCACAAATATGCACCAAATGATAAGTGCGGGAACAACGCAAAATACTGAAAAAATGAAGGAAATAAGCAAATTTCTCATATGACCGATAGAGAAATTTGAAGGAATAGGAAAATGTCATACACAATTGTATGGATGGAACGTAATGCAAATTCAAGTGCGAAAGCCGCTTTCTCACTGACTCCAAAGTATTCTCCGTCGAGAGTGACGTTCGGTATAACAGAGCCGTAGATTGGTCATGAGCGATGTGTTGCTCACCAGTGGCGTTCAGTACTAAGCAGTTGGATGTTGCTTTTCCTGTGAGATGGGACTTTAACTTCTGGACTTGATTCGAGGGCCACTAAACCAGCCGTAGTTCGCGCCTCTCCAGAGTATTGCGTCCGAAGCGAAAAAATAACATTCTTGTGACGTCTTCGTGTAGTATATCACAGGTGAATAAGTGCGGCGCACCTATAAGCGAACTAAGCAACCATAATGCTCTCCAGTTCAGGTTCGATCCACAATGTTCACATCGTAGTAGCTGATCTATCCTTGCTCACGTCCTTGCTCCAGAGTGGCGCACCGTACTAGGCCTCTAGCCCGTCCAGCTTGATCGGGACAATCCGTATGTCGCCGACCGTATAGCGCATTAACTCTCCGCTCGAGCATTAGGCGATCAGCACCTCGAGAGTTGAACCTCCCTCCTGGGTAGATCCACATGGCACGCGGAAAGTTGTTGCCATTACCTCCTGAGTATACTATCGAAGAAGAATGTTCTTGCCACACGGGACTTCTTGCCTGGTTTGGAATCCCAGGTGCACCAAATGTAGCGCACGAAGTACAAGAATAGAGAGTCCCTGGCGTACGAAAACTGCGAGAATTCGTTCTGCAGCGAATGTGTCCTGCCACGCGGGTCTTGTTGAATAGCCGTCGTTCTTAAATTGGACGGTGTACCAAATGTACCCGACGAATGGGGTAGAGAAGCTCCACGGGTGGCCTTGAAAAACGAAGCGGACTTTTCCTGTAGAAACGCGAAAACGTGCGTCCTACCAGAATACTCAGACGGCGAAGAACGTTCCTGTCACGTGATACTTCCTGCCTGGGTGAGAACCAGGGCACAGAGCGTGCTATCCGACGGGTGAGGATACAGCTGTTTCACTGGCAGTTACGTGAGGGGCTGGCCCGCTGTATAGCCGGTTGGGACCTGATCCGCAGTTCACCAACCGTGACGGTCCGTTGCCAACGAAACGGAAGCGGACTTTTCCTGTGGGGAATGCGAAGACGTGCACTCCACCAGAGTACTAAGCCGGCGAAGAATTCCTGCCACGCGGGGCTTGCCTTCGTCCTTGAGTTGGACGGGTGCACCAAATGTACTGACTGCACCGTCAGTCAGCACTTGGTTCCTGGGTGTGTGTATCTTGCGTCAATAGAACACCGTATTACCAACAGTATTTATTGAAGCAATCACAACACACAACAACAAGTTGGAGACTTTTGCGGGAGCACGCTCAACCACACAAGTATTTGTAGTATTGACGAGGTGATTGCGGGAGACACGCTCAACCACACACACCTTTTGAAGTTCTTGGCCGTAGACAGGCTTCTGGCACGCTCGGTCCATCTCCGAGCGGCCCCGCCAAGGGGGGATCGTAGGCTTAAGTACCGTACGTTCATGGGCGGAGCAGGAGGAAATCTATCTGCGTATAGAGAAATCTCATGCTACCTAACAATTGTATGCATCTTTACTAACCTCCTTCATTTGCATACTAACTAACGAGCTTATTAGTCAGACATTACATCACCATTTGTGGGTTCAAGGGGGCGAGACTAATTCTCTTCATCATGCACACTCTCTAAACGTATGCTGACTGGGGTCAGTTTAAATGAAATAAAGTACATCCTTTGTTGATGTTACACTCGTGGGAAAATGAGCGATTTGAAACTACCAAGAAACTCAACAAGCATATTGATCTTGTGAATATACGAAGGATATAATAAAGTAATATGGATAAATACTACTAGTAATTCATTATAGAAGTGCGAGTCAGCACAGAACCCACGACCTCTGGATTACCGGTCCAGTATGCTGTATTTTTCGTTCATGCAATCAAATTATGGTCATTGTTATTTATTAACTCAATGAATTGATACTATCTATCAGCATGGGAAACAATGATAATAATGTATAGCAAGTATTATTTACAATAATTATTAATTATTATGCTACTGTGTAAAATGTTCAGAATTCCGTCTCATCAAGAGCAGAAGAATCCCGGGCGACCTGAAATAAAAGTAATAATTAAAAAACAAGAATATACATATAGTTTATTGATAGCATATATTGCAGAGACACATACTCATACAATCTAATGGATACCCCAATAAGATAAACTTGCTAAACTGATTGTTCGTTTGGTTTCACGAGTACCTTTACCCGTTTTACTTGTTATGCGGTTTTCTCAGTTATGTATAAGATACCATGTGATTGTAATTTGAATAATTTTCATTACGTAGGTGTGTCCCATTAAATCTAATTGTAAGGACTTTTTTGCAAAATATGAATAATTATCAACCTCCTCGTAGTCCTTCTCGAGAGCCGCCAAGTCTTCGCGAGCTTCGGTAAACTCACCCTCTTCCATACCTGGAGAACACAGTGGTAACCAAAAAGTATTTTTTTTTTTGAAAAACATAACTTCATGTTTTCCTTTGCTTTGAAACTCCAAACAAGACAAAACAAGACATCTTTTAGACATTTTGTCTTATTCGTACATACAATACACTTTAAACCCGACTTACGAGTAAATATACATGACCTGAGTCTTAGTTAGCGTACATACACTCCATGAATCCTATAAATAATAAGAAAACAACATACCTTCTCCAACATACCAGTGGACGAACGCTCTCTTAGAATACATCAAATCGAATTTATGGTCCAAACGGGCCCAAGCTTCAGCAATCGAAGTTGTATTGGAGAGCATACAAACTGCGCGGTGCACCTAAACATTAGCGCTGGCCTGGGAAAATACATATGTCCTCTAATGCTGAGAAATGACTGTTTTTTGGAACCATATGCAATAAAGGTATACAATAACATAAAAAAGTAGGCAATATGTTAGCTAGTCATGAGTATTTAATGCGGTATAAAAATTTAGCTTTTTAGCATGGATCCCGTGGATTTATGTATCAATCAATCAATATGATTAATCAAGAAACAATAATATACGAACCTTTGCCAAATCCCCTCCTTTGATCGCAGTTGGTGGTTGGGAGTTGATGCCCACTTTGAAGCCAGTCGGACACCTTGAAAAGGAGGTATTCTAGTCACTAGTGAATATCAATAAGTGAGATTTTAATCCAGTCAACACTCGAGTGCTAGTTAAACATGATATTGTACATCAAATGGAAAAAATGTAATATGTATATGCAAAAGAGTTCAGAGTCCTTTAGAAAGCAGCAAGGGCAACATTTTTTGAGGTTGTAGTGCACAAATCTTGGGCAAGATATTTGTAGCAAGACTACGCTAATTTTAGTTCCGTAGGGCTCTAGTTTTAACAAGGGGCAAACAAATCCTGCTGACCAATCAACAAATTGTATTCCCCTTTTTGTCTTCACAGCAGCAATTGCACCATTCACGTCTTTGGGCACCACATCTCCACGGTATAGAAGGCAGACGGCCTGGAAGAAGAGACTATGGTATTACTTGAATCCAACCATCAACTTTAGGGTTACGTGCTTAGTGTTTACGTGGAACTTTAGGGTTTAGGCGTTTATGGTTAGGGTAAAGTAAGGATTACGTGGTAAATGTCGAAGTTGTCCAAATATTAGCGCCCCTTTTGAAAGTCTTTCCTTGTACTTCTTTATCGCTACTTTTTTAGTCCTAATCAGAGAGTTTCCGTAAATTCTTCTATTTTCAATAAAATTCAACTAACAGTAAAAGGACGGGTTCTTCCGTATTCTATGATATTTTTTTTATATATTTTTAGTAAGTAAATAATTCCTAAAATAAAACTTGAAACCTTTCAAAATACCATATATTTCCCTCTTCTCGGATCACATTTCACCATTTGATTGCACGGTTCGAAACACATTGCAGTGATATCTTGCACGGACAATTGCTCGTGGAAAGCCTGCAGAAGTTATTACATTCTTTACCTCGATTCAACTCCTTTTATGTCAAAATCTTATTATATAAAGTTGGGAGCTTTGTTTGTTTGTTTGTGCGTTTGTTTGAATGTACGTTTGGATGATGTGCGTTACGCTCAGGTTGTAGGATTGGTTCAGTAGTTCACGTTCCCGTGCACTGAGCCATCTCACTTCCCGAGCGCCCCTCTCACAAACGTCCAAAAAAGGCTGCATATGTGGAATATGTGTGGTGTATCGTTCGGGCGTTTCTGCGGCACAAAGGGTTCAAAGAACACTCACGGCACAAAACTCAAAGAACGACCAATTTTGAAAACTTGAAATCACGCTTTTTCGTCTAATGCTTTATTTACTCTTATTTTACAAAAAAATTCCATATTGCCTTTCAACGTGAGATTATCCTCACCTTGAGCAACCTACGAGAATCCAGCCCTGGCTACGCACTCGCAGACTGCATATACTCACCAACGCCATTGCGGATGGCTCACTCGAATGCCACACAAAATGTTGCATTATACTCCAAGGAAGCGGAGTATCGGCCGAGCGATAATGTTCAAGGAACATCCACTGCTGTGCAACGCCATTGTGGAGCGCTCACATGAGCACCACACAAAAGTTTGCATGTACACCAAGGGCGCGGGGTACATGCCGAGCGATAGAGTTCAAGGAACACCCACTGCAGGGCACCTCCACTAACGCCCAGTGAACGCTACAAAGGCTGCCATATACAGAATGCTTGCGGGGTATCGTTCGAGCGATTGTGCGGCAAGTAGGCCGAGATCCCTGTTCCATGCAATTCAAGAAGCATATTCGCAATTATAATAATTCCCTGTCAATGGCATCGATGTGTGCTCAACTTGATGTTCCCCGTGGCGCCGGTCCTTATTTAGGAGGAATATAGTCAACAGAAACTAAGTTCTATCCCAGTGTTTGATATTAGTGTAGGTTTCAAAAGGAAAATAACAAAAGTGAAACCATTTCGTTCGGACAAATGTTTGCTTCTAACTTATATGGCCCAGCGAAACATTGCGACGTATCATCCAGGCACATTCCTTTTTTTAGGATTTGAAATTTTTTCGATATTATAGAGTCCAGCAAGTTGCAGACAATTTAAGAGGAATATAGTCAACAGAAACTAAGTTCTAACCCGTGTTCAATATTGGTATGGGTTTCAAAAAGAAAAAGATAGACTGGAGACTCTTTGAATAGAAATGTTTCCTCCTAACTTATATAGCCCAGAGAAACATTGCGGCGTATCAGCCACGCGATATTAAGCTGCTTTTAGGCTGTGGCAATTTTTTCGATGTCCTAGAGTAGAGCAAGTTGCAGACAATTTAGGAGAAATATAGTCAACAGAAACTAAGTTCTTTCCCCAGGAAACTATTCTTGCGAGAAAGAGTTGCCTCTACTTATAGATATAGCCCAGTGAAACATAGCGACCATCAGCGAATATTGGAAAGACGCCTCAGGCGGCGGTAGCCGACTGGTCTATGATATAAAAGGCTGCAAATAATGCAAGAGCGTATCTTTGTGATGTAATACATTATAATTATAATTATTTGTAGATTATAAGATTATTTGAGTAGTATGTTGAAAAGTGATACGATTCTAGGGTGGCTGCAGGCTAAGCTAAGTCTATGAAATCTATGAATTTAACTCCTGCAATTCCCAGTTAAGAATACCTTTTCAGCAGAGAGCACTGGTGCATATGTAGCCAACGGAAAGTGAATCCTTGGATACGGTACGAGATTGGTCTAAAAAGTGAAATAAATACAACTTCATCTTTGTGTTTCTATCAATATCTGCCTCCTAATCTTTGATGCTCGACGAAGTGAAGCGCTTAACAGTGGACAACCGGACATCAAGTAAAACCGTAATACAAGCGAGGCTGCTTGTAGGCAAAAGAAAATTAAGCCGCCGAGCGACAGATGAAAATAAATAAATAAAATATGACCTGAAACTCAGTGAGGTCGACATTTAATGCACCGTCAAAGCGGAGAGAAGCCGTGATTGAAGAGACTATTTGTGCAATCAGACGGTTCAGATTACTGTAGGAGGGACGCTGTAACATGAATATAAAGCGTTATTGGACGTGGTTTGTGAAATGTATACTGAAACTGGCAATGTTTCACGATTTGTATTTACGATACAACTTTGATGCGTAGTTGTTGCATACGGTTTACTACTCTTCATGGTGCCATGTTTGGAGGTTATATCTACACACCTTTTTTCATAAAAAAATAAATAAAAGGAGAATACTCACCTCGACCTGAAGATTTTTGCGGCAAATGTCGTAGATTGCCTCATTGTCAACCTAAAAAAAAAGAAGCACAATTCGGTAACTTTACGTTATAGAATAGAGAATGTATTTTTCATGAGGTTTGAATCCATCATCTTATAATATAAAAGAGAACAGTTTACTTTTGTTTTGTTTGAAGCCGCGTGTGAACCTGTGAACGCAATGAAAATTAGAATATTTAGGGAGTCGGATACCAGTGTTGAGCTTTGCGCTCTGCGTTTCAGGCACTTGGTATAAGCAGGCCAACTTTTACACATCTGTTACCATAAACGAGCAATCGGAGTGTTCCAAAGTAGTGTGTGTTGTCAGAATTGAATTGTATGGCTCGACTACTGCAGTGGATACTTGAGGTGCTGGATAGACGCTGCAAGAAAATATATTTAAATGGAAGTAACTAGTAAACTTATTAACAACATGTTTGTAAATACGCAAATTGACGAAAACCTTCGCAAACAGCTCAATGTTTAGCATTCTGATGCCTTTTAAAAGTGTAAATAAAAATATAAACAATAGGAGATAACTTAGCAAGATAGTACATATATGTAACACATATGTACTGCCCATTTTTTCTCACAATGTGACTTCTCTCAGTGGCTATCCTATGTTCTCTCAGTGGCTAACTGAAGCCTGATGTACTCCTCAGGCTTCAGTTCTTTAAAGCGAAATGCTTCCCCTTTTGGAAAATGTGCATATGATAAGCAAATCCTATGTATCCTACGCTAATTTTGCACGATCGTCCACAGCAATCGTACAAAATTAGCATAGGATACATTTGCTTATCATATGCAAATTTTCAAAGAGGTTAGCACTTCGCTTTAACCAGACAAAATTCTACAAAACCTGAATTCGAGCTTCGATTTCTTTCCATATTCGACAGAAAGTCTTTCCATCAGAAGTGAGCTGAATCCTGAACCAGTGCCGCCTCCGAAAGAGTGAAAAACCAGAAATCCTTGCAGTCCCATGCAGTTTTCGGTCTGAAATAAAACTTGTAAGCTATATGGGATTATTTTTTTATTAGAGTATACAATAAAAATTAAATAGAAGATCTCGCAGTGATCTCCTTTATTCAGGAGTTTCTTGTTTGTATATAGTATATGACTCGTCTCGGCCAATATGCGTTCTTGTAACTACAAAACACCACTTGAATTTTTGAATTTGTTGGTTTTTATGAATAAATTCCATTAAAAAATCCCTATGCAACAAGTTACTTGTTGATGTTTGTAGAAAATGTTTGTAGACAACGATTAATGACTGTCGGCTACCTAGCCCACGATTTCTGTATTTTGAATTCCAAAATATCCAACCTGTTTCCTAATTCTCTCGAGCACTCCATCAATCAATTCCTTTCCAACTGTGTAATGACCTCTTGCGTAATTATTTGCCGCGTCCTCTTTTCCGCTAATTATCTGATCCGGATGGAATAGGTCACGGAACGCACCTGTGCGGATCTCGTCTAAATGAATAGAGCATCCAAATGGTAACCATACTAATTCTCATCTAAAAATAAAGTCTCACTGTATCACAACAACAATAAATCTCCCTAACGCAACTTGTCTAATATATTCCCAAATATCGTTTCTGTTTTTACAATTTTATATTTCAACTTATTTTAGTTATTTCAGTTTAGTTGAAAATCCTATTTGAACCGTTTGTCAATAGATTAAAATCAGTTACAAATGTGGTTCAATGTCGTCGATCTACCGCAAATTCCACGATAAAATCACAGAGCTTTCGGCTTTTTTTTTAATCGCAAACCGTTTCCGAAAGGTCATATTTTAAGTTATAGCTTATATAATTTATATTAGAAAACTAAAACGCAGTATAATATGCAACTGTCGCTACAGTATTTCAATAGGCATGCCTTGATCTTTAAAACGATACAACAGCCGGTTTTTGAAACGTATGTTGGACGCTACCTTATCGTGAAGTGAACTGCGAGATACTGCGCAATTTTTTAGCCTAATTGTGCACACTTCCATAGAACATATGGGAATGTTATACAAAGACCTTTTCAAAAACCGGATGTCATACCGCTTTAAATATTGTGGAGGGTTTTCTATATAATCAAAAAAAATTACTAAAAACTAACCAAGAACAGTCGGCTCGAGGTCTATATAAATAGCTCGTGGAACGTATTTTCCATTGTTTGATTCGTTGTAGAAAGCGTCCAACGACTGGAAGTAAAACAGTGTAATTTAGAGAAACTTTTCAGTCTTGAACTTTATCAATAAGGCCGTTAATTTTAAAATCATAGCTCATATATTATAGTCAGAATTGGCTCAAAAAGTTGTTCGATAAAATCGAGTATTTGGTAATGTGAAGCTCTTTGTCTTAAAAAAAAGTTGTATTGACCACGGACCACGGCGCGTAGTTTTGAAACGCATGTAAGACATGTTGGACACAGGAGAAAATCATTAATATGTAATTGCAGTATGCAGTCCAGCATTTTAAATCCACGTGTCTACCACTTTAAACTAATCTCAAACCTGTTTGTCGAGTTTTGTTTGATCCACTTCTTCTCCGATAAATCCATCCTGTCCGATTCCGTGTTCCAAACAGTACAATTCCCAGCAGGCATTTCCAATCTGGGCACCGGCCTGGCCGATGTGAATCGAGATACACTCACGCTGTAATTGACGGGCGATTAGATGTAGTCGGTTTAAATACTAAGTCAAAGCGGGAATGAACCTCAACATTTAAAGAGAAATACCGGCCGGTTTTTGAAACGCATCGCGGGCAATTGAATTCTTACATATTTATGCTAATTTCGAATTTGGCTCGAATTTAGCTCGAATGTTTATTCTAATTTATGCCCAATTACATAAGCTGCATAAGAATGCTGTCAACTCGATATGTTTCAAAAACCGGCCGGTATTTCGCGTTAACATGTTATAGGCTACATGATCAAACTATACATACTTTATATTCAATCACATGAATTAGGATAAAATGGGTTTATGAATAAATACATACAGTGTTTAAAAAAGATCAAATTTAAACTTACTCCTTCCGACGGCATGGTTTTATAGAACTTCACACAGAAAAGTATTGGAAAGTCTATAAACCGCGAAACAAGGCCGATTATGCGATAATATCGCAAAGGGATCTTTTGTGATCGGATCTAATAGAAAGTGGGCGGAGACTCGATTTGTGGTTTTTTTCGAATATGCGTAAAATTATGGCCAATTAAAAATGTAAAATATGACTATATGACCCAGACTATGACTAATTATCATGTTTTGATCATAATTTTGTAAATCAATTGATTTTGCAGCAAAGTTGTTCAAGAAAAATATGCAATGAAAAAATAATCAGAATGCATTATGTCGGATTGTTCATTGTTGGGTTATGGGAACCGGTCCATGAAAAATTTTATGATTTGCTTTTGAGGGAAGGAAAGATTTATTCAGCTTTTATGAGTTTCAATTAGACTATTAGACTTGTTGCGATCTTCACGTTCGGCTTTTCTGTCCCCAGGGAATATTTCCCCGAGGGCCCGAGGGAATCGAGTGTTGAATATGGCCTCTGATGAACTCATAGCTCATACAACACATCGAGGGAAAAGGTATGAAGATCACATGATTTGTCCTTTCGCCATAATACAGACAAGGTACAGAGTTTATTTTGCTGCGGTAACTTAGCCTCATTCTATTGTGTCTTCCAGCCAACAAATTGCACCAGTTTTCGTAAGCCATGCCCTTCCTAAGGCAGCTAACTAGAGACACTCCACTTTATCTGTTAAATAGAATAAACACATTCTTAACAAATAAACCAATATGTGATAGTGGAAAACGCTTACAATTCTTATCTGTGAAATAGAAAACGTCAGTCGGTTTAAATAACGGCTTATCCCCGACTATACACACATTAAGTGTTAGGATTATAGCCTTCATAGCTACTGTTTTTATATTTTTTTTCACGCTTCGTTCATATTAGACATTTATGATAGTTCAGTGATTGATTAGGACCAAGGAAGCAGCTTGATTAAGCATAGGCAAGCTGTGTTTTCAGGATGCACAGTTTATATAATATTTTGCAATATTCATTTCTGATTTTATTTATTGGGACAACAGTTCGAAGCGAACAAGTGAAAAATACTCCGGCTGTTGTATTACAGGTGAAACTAATATACAATTTGAAATACTATCATATAAAATAAAAAAAGCTTATGGTTAGGTTAGGTCTTTTCATTGCCTGAGAGTAGCAATTCCATCAAAAAATGTGTTTTATTGTAAAAAAACATTGATTACTGATAAGGCTTTATTTATTGAACGCAGTTTTCTTTTGGCAAAACGCGGTGCTACAATTAACAATTTTTTAAATCACTTTGTGAGTCCTGTTGTGAGCAGCTATTCGCTAAATTGTCTTTTTGTAATAAAGCGATAAAAAAGCTGGTTTTTGAAACATAATTTGAACGCTTTACGTCTGCACTCCCATGTTATGTATGCAACCATAACTGCGCAATGTGGTGCGGTTTTTATTATAATTTCTTTCATTTGCATATGCCATATTGAAAAGCAGTTGTCCAAACTACGTTTCAAGTACCGGCAGTTATATCGTTTTAAAATTAGTATTTACCCTGGAAATTCACAGAATCTGACAGTGGATGGCAAGGCACTCGTTTCTTCCTACAATTATCCCGGACTTCTCATAACATCACTCGATAAAAACCCAGATTAGTAAGTTATCATCTTGTAACTCCTTTGACATGCCTGGTGGCCTAGTGGTTAGCTGCCCACGCAAAGGTCAAAACGTCAAAGGTTCGAATCCGCTCCCAAAAATTGGTGGTTGGGTGGCTGGCTTTCCGATACCTATGACCATGGGCCATGCTACCCTATGGCTATCGGGTAGGCTTCAAGTTGGCTTCAAGCTTCAAACTGCTAACGTATTTTATTATAAGAACAGTTATTTGCTTGGTATACGTTTGAAGTAATCTTTTCAGTTGTCCTTTGTTAGAGAAAAACTCCCTTTTTTCACTTTCAAATTCTTACTTTTAGTTACGACTGGGCACTGACACCGAAAACTATTGGCAATGGTTTATTATTATTTTTCGACCGTGTTGATTACGTACAAGAGGGCTATTATAATTATAAAGAAGAGCAAAGCACGGAAACGGCATATTTATGCAGCCAAGATCAATACGAACAGTGCGCGAGTGAGTGTTTTGAATATTTTGAAGTTTTCCGAACTGAAGACAATCGATTGTAAACTCATAGTGATATTTAATTAAAGTGATAGGATAGGTGACGATTGTACGTAAAACCCTCGTACTTCTGGGTCACGACAAATGAGGATTTTTTTCTATATCTAAGTCTTTAACTCATTTATTTATTCTTCAGAACCGGCAGTCAACGAATCAGATTGTGATTACTGTGATGAGATTATTTCCCCGCACTCTATGTTTGACATGAAATGGGTTGGTGTTTTTATATTTTAAAGAGGTGTAACAACTGGTTTGTGAAAATAAATTGTTTACTGTATTTTCCAGCGCACGCATCGCGACCTCATGCTCATGCACCAGTAGTGGACACTTGAGCCTTTTCTATAACTTTTTCATTATTTTTTAATTCAGGATGATATGCCACAATACATTGTTTTCCGGCCAATAATTCCCACTTTGAGTGACTATCCAACATTGGCTCGAGCTGGGTACAGAGCTACTGTCGTAGATTATGGTAACTTACACATATAATAATATTTTGATTTTAGTGGGTGACGATTAATCAACACAAATTCTCTACAAGATTATTGAACACAAATAAAACAACTATTATATTTAAAAACAAGTTGGTCCTAAAAACCAAATTTCATTCAGATCAGTTAAACAGACGTTTCTTCGAGTGTGACTCTACAGTTGATATCACCAATGCAACCGGACCAGTCTTTTTGATTTCTCAAAGTCAGTTTATTTGAAATTTTTCTACACTTCTTATATGAGACTGTCTCTAACATGTACAATTGACGAATTATTCTTTCATAATCAGAACTTAACCTGATTCGAACTTGCGTTCCGCTGGCTCTAGACGTTCATTCCGCCACTTAACCACCCAACTTCTTCAGATTATCCTCGTAATACGCAGATGTTCCGTGAGTGCCATGTTCGGGTAAAATCCAATGATGGAATTCGTGTCAAAATTCCTCAGGTATTTGTTTGAATTTTTAAAGTGATTGACGGAAACAAAATGTAGCTAGCCGCCTAATACTACCCGTGGCCGTCTGAACAAGTCCATTATGGAAGATTTAGTTTCTGAAACCTTACGGTTTAATAATATGTTTATGGGAATGCAGCAGAGCATAACAAACCGAAATCTGGTTTTCAGCACTTTCGAGATTTAGTAGAATTGCCATATTGCAGATGGAATGCACTAACATAAGTAATAACCAAGTGCTACTAATTGTAAGAAACTAATATAAGTATTCAGTATCCACGATTCACCATTGCTTATTAGATCCGCCTCCTCCCCAAGGATACACTCGAAATACAAGGAAGGACCCCTGACGGGCAGCAAATAAACTATAATGTTAGGTACGTGAAGTTTTACTTATCGGGCATAGACCACTAATATAGCAAAAGTGAAGTAAATAATTACGTTACATACATCGCTTTGTGATCGTATCCCGCCATTCAAGGGTGGCTCAATACGAGGTTTTAAAGTTTACGTTTATGTCTGACTTGATAGCATAGGTCCTGAGCAATGCAGATGGCGAGACAAATTGCTCGAACCCTAGGTTTGTGCAAACCTATAATTCCCCCTTTCAAGGGTGTCACGAGCCAGAACCGATCTCGGGTTGCTTGCCCCGGAGACCACCATGCTAGCCATTGTGCCACCCGGTCAAATTTCAGTGATCCCGACGAGGGTTTCCTATACGAAACGTTCCATTTTGTCAACGAAGTCAACTTTACCATTCATATGTCACAAGCAACACTCAACCAAAAGAACTACTTCGCAATTCAAACGGAATATATGATTTGTACGTGTTTTACAAGTACTATGAAAGTTATAATTTGAGTGTAATGTAATTTGGTCAGTTTCGTAATGGAGAATCATTTTCCAAATTATGGGGTTTCCAAGATGGTGAAAACTGACAGTATTTTGGAACTACACGAGAATATTTTTTTAATTTTTCATATTATATATGCAAGTTTCGTGCAGAAATACGGTACTATTGACAGAATCACATCGAATTTTTGGGATACTTGGAAACCCCATTATGTAACAAACATTTCAGTGTCCCCCACTGCTGAAACGCAAGTGAATGTCAACCTTACAGCAGGACATTACTCTTTCCAGTCACAAGGTTATGGAAATACTGTAAGTGTTTAGTAATCTAAAATAATCCTACCGTATCACTGATATGTGATATCACTTCTGCGGCCGTATTCACCAACACACAGAGAGCCCTCCCTGGCCTTCCCAGGTAGCTAGAGAGCGCGAGAGCAGAAGAGATTCAGATCGCTGGGGAGCCTAGGGAGAACTCACTTTATTATTGTAAATAATTTTTAGACCTATCCGAATAACGTGAAAACCACGTACAATTTCCAAATACCGCTAAATCATCAGTTTGATTTGTTTGTGATCGATTTTGATCTCGAGGAATTTGTCGATTATTTTGATTCGAATCTAACGGGCAGGGTTTGTGACTTCTTTCTTTATATTCTTTATTAGAATGTATTAGTGATTTCAATGGTTCAATCAAACCGCGATAAAACAATCAAATAAACAATCAATAAACGATTATTCTATGTGGCGCGCCGATACAGATTCCGGCAGCTTCTGGGTTTGGCATGCTATAAGTTTCACGCTTAGCTTCTTCTTTCATGCGACGAGTGGCTCTTTGAATAAGTCGATATTTTATAGATAACAGGATCATTTCAAAATTCCCGCTACTATGCCGATGTAAACACAACAAGTGCGGGATTTGTACTGGAAACAGATGATATTGAAGCACTCAGAGGGTTCAATATTGATATCAACACACTTGGTGGGTGAACAAACTTTTGGTCAAGCATTTATAATAAGCACGCTTGTTTTTGGTAAGTTCGTTGTATAGTTGCATGTAGTTTATACGTGGCCAACTCTCACTCTGTGTTGTGAAACATGTATGAGAATATAAAATTCTAGTATTAACAAAGAAAGGACCTCACAGGCTAGCTACTTCAAGAAAACTAGCTGCCTGCGTTTTAAGTACATAACGTCGTCGACGCAAGGAAATAACATAGGACCAATCAAAATGTAAAAGGGACCGATAAATTTTAGATTGCGACTGTGGAGAGACAAATATAAAGGTTCCCGCGAACTTCAGTCGCACGTTCACGATGCCTGTGAATCCCAAACAGACGGCATACTGCAGGTAATGCAGAGTAACTTTCGCTCTCTCCCTCTCTCCCTATTCTGTCTCTCTCTCTTATACTCTCCCGCACTCTCCTCTTTTCGCTGATCTTTTTCTCTTTCTTTTCTCTCTCTGTTTCTCTTTCCCTGTTTCCCTTCCTGTCCATCTAACATTTCCCTCTCTCTCTCTGTCTCTCTCTCTCTCTCTCTTTTCTTATTTTCACAACTTGTCAATACATATTTATTTATTTTCAGGGGTCTGACCTGTGTGTACTCTCTCATCCCCGATCCTGAGCTTTATTTGGAGGTCGAGTTCACTAAAGTTGATATTGATTATATCGATTCCCTAACAATACAAGTGAATGGATATCCCGACATCCCTTATATGTCAGTTTGGACTATTTTATCGTTCTACTTCTAGGATCAGGCGCATGGAAAAATTAGTACTCTTTTTTTTGTGTAAGCACTGTTTTCTGTTGATTTATATCGGAATACAAATATTCAAGTTTAGCAACACAACGACGGTCTTCTTCAATGTGGGAACATTTATAAATTTTACTTCCAACTTTGTCCCCTATGAATATGGCCACTCGGGATACTCATTCACCGTGAGATCAGGTACGGTAGGGATAAGTAAGGTGCTACATTGGCACATACCGGCGCCCCATTGGCGCATAACTGGTTCCCATCTTGCACTGCATTGGCATAGTACTGGCACTCAAGGATCACGCAACACGCGCACGGTTTAAGAATATATTCCAGTCAAACCCACAACTCAAGTGATCGATATTTGTAATGAACCAATAACAGTTATCAAGGAAATTATCTCGCCAGGATTGAACGAAGTGAAACAATACCGTATAAAGAACTGCAAAGGGTAAATTGCACACTTCTGAATTTACCTTAAGTTATAGAAAGTAAACTGCAAACTAGAATGCGTAGAAGGGGAAATGTGTGCTTAGTAAAACAAACAGACTTATTAAACGCTTCTGTTCTGAAAATCTTCTTCTCCTGTAACTCATTCAGAAAGTATTCCTTTTTTGTATAAAAACATTGCTTTCAGACATTTGGGCGTACAGGTTTTGAATGGGGCTCTGTATGACGTGGAACTCTATGATGGAACATTCAGCGACCAGAAATTGAATGTCACAAGGTTATCTTTATGCTCAATTACATTCAGTATAATAATTATATAAATTTTTCAGTTGAGAAATAACAAGTTGCCTTCATAAGCATCGTATGTGATTGATAAAATAATCATACAAACCAATTACAGTTCCCATTATTTGTTAAAGCGAAATACCGGCCGGTTTTTGAAACTCATCGAGTACACCAACATTCTTTATGCGTCATATGTAAATGGGCATAATTTAGCAGAAAAATTAGACCCCAATTAGACCCCACTTCGCATAAATACACAAGAATGCAGTTGTCCACGACGCGCTTCAAAAACTGGCCGGTATTTCGCTTTAGTCAGCAAGTAGCTCGATACCGAACGTGCTCGATTATTAGAGGCCATTCAATATACATAAGCAATGTATTGTCCGTTACATAATATAAGCAACATAAGTTACATGACGTCCGTTACGTTACATTATATAGGCAATACAAACAAAATCCGTTTTTTTCTTGCGTTCCGTATTTTCATTTTCTTTTCAGCGAAGTAATCGTCGCATCCGGACAAGAAATGTCAATTCGTCTGCAGTCCGAATTCTTAAATGAGGAAGAATTTGTGCTCGTTCTCAGCAATGCATTCACTGATGAAAATAAGGGCTTTCTAATGTTTTCTTGAGGAGTTTTTTTACGAGAAGGTTTCTATACTGGCTCAAGCTAGCTCAGGAAGTCGCCATATAGTGGTTATTGCTTACTTCCACATTGTTGTAATTTTCAAAAAACGTTAGTTCTATAAAAAATAATCAGCGCATAACAACGCAAAAAAAAAAGAAAAAAAAAGAAAATATGCTTTGGTAATAATATATTATATTACTAGGCTCAGCTTCTCAATCGCTACTTTCAGACGGTAACATCTGTGGTGGACAAACTAACACAACAATTCAATATACTTCTGATGGTTGTATTCAATTCTATTATGATTATGTATTCACTTATCTCCTTGACGGCCCGCCACTTAAAATATATCGAGGACTTTCCGTCAACAAGATTGACCTTATTCCAGGGTAAACATTTTATTTTAGATGCAATTAGCGAGTATTAACCAGTCGTATTGCATTATAAAAATGCATACTTTTTGAATACAGTCTATCAGCGTTATTAGTGGAATTTTACTTGCGATTGCACGACTGTTTCGGTCCTTGGTGAGGCAATATGAAACCCAGTGTTAGAATTTGCTCTAATAGGAATTCGCCAACTGTGGAATTTAGTTTAAGCACCAAACAAAAAATTTAGCTCTGGAGATGCTCCTCTCCGTTTGTACACCGTGGAAGCTGTTAATCCCATCTCATTTATTGTACCAAAAGGGTATCCGGGAGCTACTTTGGTGCTGCCAGGGAGCTATTGTTCGTTTTATTTCTATTGTTATAAATTAATTTTTATGGAAAATAGAACGAAAGGGTTCCATTTTTAATAACCACGTATACTGTGAGAAATTTTAATATATTTTTTTAGTTGATGTGGAAACGGCTTTTTGCACAGAACACAATAATTCCTCGTACACCTGTCCATTTATGGGGCAAGCGAAATACCGGCCGGTTTTGAAACGCATCGAGTACTCCCTGCTTGCCTATGCTTTACATGCAAATGAGCGTAAATTTGAATAAAAAATAGACACCAATAACCCCTTTTAGTATATATAACTGCATAAGAATCCTGATATTTGAGATACGTTTCAAAAACCGGCTGGGATTTCGCTTTAAAAAATCGTCTCCAAAGCACCTTCGTATCTTTAGATGAGTTCCCAGCCCCTGAAAATGGTTCAATTCTAATTGCTTCGGGCCACTTTTTCCATTGGGATTGTGGATTTGGAAAGTGTGAATTATCAGGGAGTCTTATCAATGTAAGTGATCAATAATGAGGAAGATGTGATATACTTTCAACGGGGGCATCTATAGTTCCATAAGCAAGCGCCAGCAGTAGTCCCTGGTAGTCCAAGCAGAACAGCGTAGTCACTACCAGTCAGCCCCACTACTATATTCAATAGTAGTCTAATATTCTTGTGAGACTCTCTGGCATTAGTCGTTGTTTCAATCCCTCAGCTGTTTCATAAAAAAAAACATTCGGGGAATATTCTGATCATGTATATTTTCAGTTATTTATTCTTTTAGAATGGAAACACAACACGAAACATCCAATTCGAATTACTAGAAACACTCGGAACAGCGACATTAAATCTCAACGGAAATTTGTGAGCGCTTGTTGTCATTTATGTTTGCAAAAATATTATTCTTATGAAATATCCGGTGCCGCTGTAGGGCTGTAGCATCCACAATGGCGCTGCAGTATCATAAAAACTTGTATAGTTGCCGGTCATGTTCTCTATTAATTAAATAATCATTTTTCTTTCAAAAGTTGTAATTAATTTCAGTTACAACGGATGTAATGGTCTTCTTAATCTCGTTGTTCCACCGAATACTACAATTCAGTACACTAATGGAACATCGAATTCAGAATACTTACTGGCAAAGTAAGTATTATTTTTCCTGAAACCATTGTACTCCCATGTGTGCATTTTTTAGGCTATTATGTAAATATATACATACGAATACGACTACGTCTGCTAAAGGCTAATTTGACTTATACAAGGCAGTGTGGTTGTTAAAGTCGTGGACCAGCATAGTGCCCATTGATTAAATGGGAAAATGGTACTTGAAGATAATTCTAAAGTCACTTAATTTAGGGTTTCTCTCACGGACGCTCAACCGACAGATGTGAACTCAACAACGACACCATTTTGCTCCACGACGTCGACAACTACTTTAGCGACAACGTCAACGAAGACAACGTTAACAACAGCGAAGACATCAGCGAAGACGTCAGCGACGCAACCGCCGACATCAATCATTAATACCGTACTTCCAAAGAGCACCACTGTGACGTCAACAGCCACTACAACTGTTGCAGTAACCGTGGTAAGTTCTGGTTCGATTAGTAAGACTTTGAACAGACAATCAAAAAACATACAATAAGAATAGGTAATAAGCAACCAGACTGCCCATTATGGGGTTTCCAAGTAACCCAAAAAACCTATGTGATTTTGTCAATACTACCGTGTTTCTGCACGAAACCTGCATATATAATATGAAAAAGTAAACAAAATATACTCGTGTAGGTCCAAAATAATGTACATTTTCAGCATACTTGGAAACCCCATTCGGTTTTAGATGTAGCACAGCTACGAAAACGGAAAATAATATAAAGACGTTCGATATTTATTTTTACTGTTTCAACTTTATGTTTCGCTTACTGCTAAGTTTCTTTTTTAGACCACTCCGGCTACGTGTGCCCCTCAACTAACGACCCCAAAACATTCTTCAAGTATAATTGTATCGCTTTCCTATTTGTTACCAGTTATTGTGTACATGTTTTCTAGTTGTCAGAAATAAATTGTTGTTATGGGAGCTTTTTTTCCGAATTTGTAAATGATTAGAACCTCTGCCGAATAAGCATTCAACTTGAACTCTGACTGAACAACCTTTGTTGAAACTAACGTGATGTGGAGCTGTGTAAAGAAAATAATTTTTTATTTACTCTACAGTCCATCTGTGCTTTTTCAATAAGTTTAGAATTTTATTACAACTATTTTCGTAGAATTTCGCGTTCTTCTCTCTGATTCCGTCGACTAAAAGAATTCAGACTAGTGGTGCCCACTAAATAGCGCTCCCCATTTGGTAACCATGACAACGCGTCTCAAACATTCATACACACGTAATATAGTTGTCTAAAGGTTAACTCTACGCATATGATTTGGCTTTGTGAATGTATAGTTTGTGCATATCATTTTGTTCAATTTAACAAAAATTTTCACCATGAAATTCTTTCCATATCTACGAAGGGTAATTACTACTGAAATATTGTTTTCCGTATTTTTTGCCTCTTTATAATTCATTCGTTTTATTTCTTATTTTTAGTATATTCATTTATTTTCTTCAGTTTACTTTCTAAATGTCCACATCCAAAATCCCAACGAGAAGCCGCTCGAAAAGCAAAGAAAAATCAGGAGAAAAGGTAAATAAAATACAAGAAATATTTTTTTATAAACGAAGCGCAACAGACAAAGGTTTGAGTTGATAAGGAATAATTATGTACTTCAACAAACCATACCGATTGGTTCCTTTTACAGCTTACAAATTCCAAAATACATGCGATAAAATATATTTATTTACTATATTCTTAACTAGGAAAAAAGTCGAAGTAAATCGTCAAACGAGCGGCTGGTGACCAAGGATAATGGAAAGTTGGAAAAAACTACAAAAAGAAAGTCTACAAAGGACACAACGTCGGTATGTTTCTGAAGACTACAGTAGTTGGGCGAATATTATTTGTAAAATCGGTGAACTGGTTTATAAGTATCAGTACAATTTTAAATTCTTTCTTGGCTAACAAGCTTTATTATTTGAAAAAAATGAAAATTGATATATTCTAGAAACTTCCCTCAAAAACGACATCGAAATCCTCAAATAAAGAAAACCGACCGTCCAAGAAATCATCCGAAAATGAGCGAAAAGAAAAGAAAACAAAGAAAGAAAAAGTTCCCGAAACAGAACCAGAACCAGAGGAGGAAAATTACGATTATGAGGTTTTTCAATTTTTGAAAATACATGTTAAAATTAAACTCTTTATTTATAGAAGAAAGTGAAAAGAGAGGAACACGTCAGCTTCTCAAGCGGTGTATTTTAGATACGTGGAATAGGTTCTGATGTATGTATATTGCTGATAATGATTGTAATGGACTAATATATTGGCGTTACGTAACGTACATGTTGAATGTTAATAAGTAATCTTTCAGGATGACTTTGAGGAATATTCGGATGACTTTGAAGAGGACGAGGATAATTCAGTGAAAGAAAAGGCGGAGGAAATAAACAATAAAGAGAAAGATAATGAAAACAAATCCTCCCTGGAAGATGATATGATTTCACAGAAGCCGAAAACTTCAATTGAGAAGAAAGTGGAGAAGGTATGTTGGAAAGAATAAAATCAAACCACCTCTAGAGCAAACAAATCCCAAAAACATGAAAATCTTTCTCATCGTTGAGATACTTGATCCTGATATAGTTAGAAATTTACGTTGTAGTTAGATATTACGTTGTAATGATATAGTTAATTTACGTTGTAATGATATGGTTAGAAATTTACGTTGCGACCTATATCAAGATAACATGAAGCAGCTCGTGGTCAACCGGACAGTGTTGTGAAATGTCACAAGTTGTACAAAAGAATACTAAATCACAGAACATTTGCAGAAACCAGAACCGGAATTATCTGACGAAGAAACTCCAATGATGCGTCGATTAAAAAGCAGTAAAGGACAACGACCACCACCTCCAGAACGGAAGAATATGGAGAGGGAGAGCAGAGAGGTAAGGGTAAGGCTTATTATTTCAATTGATTCTTTAGTACTACAAGTTTTGGAGACAAATATGTTTCACGCCAAGCAGTTCTGAGTTTCCACTTTCCATTTATACTATTCGTAAGTTTTCGTTAATTAATTAGTAATCCCCGCGTAATTTCTTGACTTCTCAGCTCATTGTCAGTAAATGCTTGTTTTTTTTAACTGATGTATTATTTTGTAGTATTCTTATAATAATCATAAAGTATAGTGAATTGTATAGCGTATGTTTTTATTTGCTGAAATCATCAGATTTTGTACCCAGATGTCACGAATTCCTTCTGGAACACAACGGAAGATTTCCTTTGATGTCGGAGGCTCTGGAGGCAATGTTTATGCTAATTATGGCGATCTGACAGACCAAGAGAAGAGATACAAGTCAATAAGGTTGGAGTTTGATTTGATAATTTGGCATTTAGCATTCTGCAGCAAACACGAGTGAACCCACATGGACTGAGGAACGCTGATGTGAGAGCGGCGTAAGAGCGGCGCGCAACTGGCACACAAAAAATAAAGGAGAATGGCAATGTTTGTGTTAAAAGAATACAAGATGGTTGGACCCTCTATTGAAAACATTCTGATACTATGTTCGTTCACTAATAAACTACTAATAAGTATTCAGACAACTCATTGGAATTGAGACCAAAACGGTGCACATCCTCAACAAAGCCCCTGTAAAAGATTACGATTTCTATCTCGAATTATTCGGTGATAGTGGGAAAACACAGGTAATAATAAGGAGTTTGGATAGTTTGGATATCTATCATATTGATCATATTGATCATTGAGGAGTTAGTGATCATATTGATAACGAAGGCTCTATTTTTTACATAGATTATGAAATGTTTAAACTTTTACTTGATCGATAGAAAGCAACTCATAGTTCATAGTTTTGTAAAGTCATGGGTTCACGAGAAAAATCAACTTAGAATTCCTTAATAATTATTTATTTTATTATTGTAAAAAACCAAAAATGTTTAGTCTTTCACTCAAACTGGTGACGACAACGCGGATGAAGAAACACAAACAGAAGATGCTGAAATGGAAGTGAAATGGACACAACATCCAGCACTGGTTAGTTGTGTTCGTTAAAGCGAAGTACCTGCCGGTTTTTGAAACGCATCTTGGACAGCTGAATTCTTACTTATTTATTCTAATTTATGTTCATTTGCATAAGCTGCACAAGAATGTTGGTCTACTCGATGTGTTTCAAAAACCGGACAGTATTTCGCTTTCAGAGAAGTTGATTGCTTATAAAAAGGGCTACTACAAATTCATAATTTTGATCCGACATTACTCAGTCTTTGTCTTTGGTAAGCTACGGAAGCACTAGTGACAGATTGTCTGCTAACTAAAACTGCAACAACCAAGCAAAACGTTTATGAAACTGGAGGTTACTTTTTTCTTATCCACACGTGGTCTGTCTATTGAAAAGCTTTTCATTAAATTGTGACTATTGACTTTCCTATACCGGTTTCCTCAGGATGACTTCGGCTGGGGAATCGATGACTCCACCAAAGTCATCAATTATGGAATGGAGGAGGACGACGATTTGAACATTTTCAAACAAAATCATTTACAAAATCCGAAATTAAAGGAATTCATGGAAGTGGCCGGGCAGGTAATATTTGATTCCAAAAAGAGTTGTTCAACATACGTTTCAATATATGAGGGTGTAGATGTTCAACATACGTTTCAATATATGAGGGTGTAGATGTTCAACATACGTTTCAATATATGAGGGTGTAGATGTTCAAGATACGTTTCACTATATGAGGGTGTAGATGTTCAACATACGTTTCAATATATGAGGGTGTAGATGTTCAACATACGTTTCAATATATGAGGGTGTAGATGTTCAAGATACGTTTCAATATATGAGGGTGTAGATGTTCAACATACGTTTCGTGGTCAACATTTTCAATATATGAGGGTGTAGATGTTCAAGATACGTTTCCTATATGATGGTGTAGATGTGTTTCACTATATGAGGGTGTAGATGTTCAACATACCCATACGTTTCAATATACGATGTGAGGGGGATGGAGATGTTCATATATTTTATGCATATTTGTGCTAGACAAAGATAATATATTAGAAAATATATTTATTGCGCGCTTTCCACGTTACAGGTTAATGGATTTTTTTTTTGGATTTTTTTTGTTTATTCCTCAATTTTAGGTAATAATTGAGTTGCTCTCGTCGAAGAACCGCAATAGTGAATACATTGAAATGCATCACAGAACACAACTTCCATTCAGTGTTGGATATAACATTCTACAGTTGGGACCCGTTGGAACAAGTAAGTGTTGTCAGTAAGTTAGCTGGGGCTTGTGAATAATTCAATTGCAAAGTGAACCTTATACATAGCACAGCAACATCAAACATATAGTAAGCTTTTTCCATACTGATGAAATTGCTTGTGTAAACTATTGATGACGTATGCCATTTGTTCCCTATTATTCTATCAACTACACCCGTGAATCCCACACTTTTTCAGAAGTTCGAACGTCGTTTATTGTCAAATCAGCACAAGATGACAATGTGATATTAGGCGCATTTTATGTGACAGAATCGAACAATGAACTTCTAACAAATAGGAGCCTTCTCGTCGAGTTTTATATTGATCATATTGGACCACCACAGAGGTACCTTTTAGCAAGTTGAACACACAAAAACATTCCTGCACGTTGCACACGTGAGTGTGTGTGTGTGCGTATGTGTGTGTGTGCGTGTGTGTGTCTGTGTGTGTCTGTGTGTGTCTGTGTGTGTGTCTGTGTGTGTGTGTGTTATTGAGAGCTATTTCGACTACCAAAGAAAACGTAAAAAGTTAAAAGATAAAAAAAAAACATTTGCAGATTATATCTGTGTGAGAGCGAAGTGCGATGTTGTACCTATTCCTCTGATGGAACTGCCCTATTTGCTGGTTTGGTGGGTATATTATTTGTATTGACTATGAATGCCGAAAGAATGTGCAAACGTAGGCATATGTGCGCCAACTGAAATTGCACACCGTTCGCTCACACCTTCACATTTGCGTGACACCTAGCCCGGAAATCTGCAACCGATTATTGTGCGGCCACTGCGCTAAAATTCGGGATGTCGCCGCTCTTGAATATTCAAATATAGCTTGATCACTGCAAACTTCAAACTGTGATA